>JAHUYU010003460.1:0-11224 GCA_030439765.1 Tripidium arundinaceum | reverse complement strand
GACCACGGAAGCAGTAAAAAGCAGGTTGTTCAGTTTCAACTTCAACTGCTTAATTTGGGAACGACAGGTGATGCATGCGTGTTAGCTAATGCGTACCTTAGTGTATTTACCCCCAACATATATGTGTAGCCTGAAGTGTAATTTTTTAGAACAGAGGATCAGATCACCATGTATTTTCTTTTATATATTATTTATGATCTTATCTTGTCTGCTTGTTAAATGATGCTGTCCCTGTCCATACAGTAATGTTTGCAAAAATGAAGTGTAATTTTACCCCTGAACTTTGAGGAAGAACATATTATCACTTTTATAGCGAATTTGAAGTGACAGTGACTGCATATGGTTTTTATTTGCCCATTAATTGGATCAGAGGCGGATGGTGGACGATGGGATCCGATCGGATGCAGGCAGTATCCTAGCTGATTCCCAGCGCATTATGCACAGTGGTTTCCTTCAGTTTGCTGTAGGTAGCATGCAGGCACAATTTGGCAATTTGCTCTTCTCAGACTTCGTCACAGCAGGCCATATTTTTTCGCGAGCGTGCCTAATTGACACGTATTTCATTAAGAAAAAATAGAAATTTAAGTACAAATAAGCCAACAGTAATCTAGGGATTACCACTGAACTCACAGAACAGTTAGAACAACAGGAAAAAGCAAGGAGATGGTACCCTCAGCCACTACCCCAAACATCCAAATAGGACCTGAGAAAAAAAAAGATGAAAACATCAATGCAACGGTTGTCCACACAGAAACTATGACCGGCATCCACAACAACCGTGGCAAAACATCCACCGATCGGGAGCCCGGAACGACCATGGGTATCCGCTTCCAAACTTTGATGCCGTTGCAATAACCAAGCCCTCTTCAAGTTTGGGAACCATTATTCATGTAGACCTGTAACCAACCTCTTCATGTTTGGGAACCAGTTGCAATAACCACACTGTCGGCCTTGCCACATGGAGGACAGGCGGAGGAGGATTCTTTGCAAGCAGCTACAACTAGGGATGCAATTGAGTGATCATGTTTTCTATAGGCCAGCTAGGTTAGCTTATTTAATTTCCCCCTAAATTAATTCTAAAAAGTTTCTGATCGACCCAATCAATCAAAACAAATTGCACTGGCATTGCCTCCGATCCCTAACTGCAGCGCGTCTATATATATGAAACAGATAAAAGCATCTCACTATGCAATACTGTGCCTCGCGTAAACTGATATGAGCAGAGACTGTCACAATGACACGTAACAATTCACCGAATTTGGTAAACCTTTGTGACTCGCGTAGCTGATGCGAGAGATGGGTTAGTGATGCCCTCATGCCCCGTTCTACCTAACTTCCCACGTGAGTGGCCTCATCAAGCAAAGCTCTAACTCCATAGATTTTTTTTTGGGAGTTTGGTATTTGTAGGTTGTAGCTACAAGAAATTTCTGAATCTTGAGCTGAAGATATATTGAAAACATTTAAGGCCCTTTTAGAACGCAGGAATTTTACAAGAATTGTACAAAAATTTCACAGAATCAGTTTATTTTTCACAAGAAAAACACACGAATGAGAAAAAATCCCGCATTCTAAAAGGGGCCTTAAAGGATTTATTTTTGTATGCTGTTTAGACTATATGTGAATATTTGAACCACTTTAATTTAATCTACAAATTGCAGATCCAATCTACATCTCCGAGTTAGAGCCACGCCGAACGGGTCTGAATATGGTTGTACACATCTATGCCAACCATCTACCCCTCCCGGTTCTGAACTAGTACTGTTGTTCGTTCTTTGTTATCTCTTGCAATAGTAATAGTCCGTTGCTATCTTAGGGATGTAGCAAAGTTTTTTTTTTCTGTGGTTTATGCGGTTGACTCGAGTAGTCCGGCAGTCCGGGTTCCAAATCAAGAAAGAAAAGAAGACCACGGCAGTGACACTAGTACTAGCACGCATGTACTAATTGCTGCTCTTGGTTTGTCGCATTGCCAAACCAGCCGTCCTCGTCCAGGTAAACATCATCTTCAAGTGGCATATGGCGATTAAGGTCAAAGTTGGACGAAAATTCACACACTCTATAGATGGAAACAGACTTGACTTCATCGGAGCTACTTGCATGAAAAAGAAAAGGAAAGGAAAAGGATGCTTGCACACTCGAGAGAAACGCGTCGCAGCTGCACACTCAAGTGGCAGCTGCAGTATACTGTATTCGACGGACGTCAGACGGTGCACGCTTCGCTCGTCCACCGCGTCTGCCACTGCCACCGGGACTGACAACAAGTACGTGTCGGCCCAGCGCCCCGAAACGATCCGCGCTAGCTGCCGGCTGCCGCTGCCCCCACGAGGCGGCATATGCATGTATCCTTGCACGGAAGGAGCCCAGAGGAATTGAAGGCGACTGGACCTGTGACCCTTCGAACAAGGGATATGCGGCCGGCCAGGCAACGGCAACTTGCAGGGGCTTTGCTTGCAGGTTGCAGCTAGCGCCTAGCGCGCGATAAGGATGCGCATGTGCGTGGCGGGGACGGGCAGGGAGACCGACGGCGAGCACATGCCAAGGCGCACATCGCCTCCGCCGGCAGGTTAATTGGTGCTTCGCGTCGCCGCCGTCCAGCGCCGGTCGACGGTGCCGCCCCGCCCTTAAATTAAAAGAGGATAGAGGAGGGTGGTTGATGTGCAGTGCAGCAGGTCGAGACAGAGGAGATCGCCCTGTCTGATAGACCGCCGAGTAAGCAAAGCCACATGGAATGGTCCCCGCGGACTGGGGCTTGCGTGCACAAAGGCAGGTAGGAAGGGAGCGTCGACCTGCCCTGTGCCCCTGTTGGTTGTCGTTGACCTGTTCTGATGGCGACTGAAGCTCAAGCTGTTTCCATCTATAGAGTGTGTGAATTTTCGTCCAACTTTGACCTTAATCGCCATATGCCACTTGAAGATGATGTTTACCTGGACGAGGACGGCTGGTTTGGCAATGCGACAAACCAAGAGCAGCAATTAGTACATGCGTGCTAGTACTAGTGTCACTGCCGTGGTCTTCTTTTCTTTCTTGATTTGGAACCCGGACTGCCGGACTACTCGAGTCAACCGCATAAACCACAGAAAAAAAAAACTTTGCTACATCCCTAAGATAGCAACGGACTATTACTATTGCAAGAGATAACAAAGAACGAACAACAGTACTAGTTCAGAACCGGGAGGGGTAGATGGTTGGCATAGATGTGTACAACCATATTCAGACCCGTTCGGCGTGGCTCTAACTCGGAGATGTAGATTGGATCTGCAATTTGTAGATTAAATTAAAGTGGTTCAAATATTCACATATAGTCTAAACAGCATACAAAAATAAATCCTTTAAGGCCCCTTTTAGAATGCGGGATTTTTTCTCATTCGTGTGTTTTTCTTGTGAAAAATAAACTGATTCTGTGAAATTTTTGTACAATTCTTGTAAAATTCCTGCGTTCTAAAAGGGCCTTAAATGTTTTCAATATATCTTCAGCTCAAGATTCAGAAATTTCTTGTAGCTACAACCTACAAATACCAAACTCCCAAAAAAAAATCTATGGAGTTAGAGCTTTGCTTGATGAGGCCACTCACGTGGGAAGTTAGGTAGAACGGGGCATGAGGGCATCACTAACCCATCTCTCGCATCAGCTACGCGAGTCACAAAGGTTTACCAAATTCGGTGAATTGTTACGTGTCATTGTGACAGTCTCTGCTCATATCAGTTTACGCGAGGCACAGTATTGCATAGTGAGATGCTTTTATCTGTTTCATATATATAGACGCGCTGCAGTTAGGGATCGGAGGCAATGCCAGTGCAATTTGTTTTGATTGATTGGGTCGATCAGAAACTTTTTAGAATTAATTTAGGGGGAAATTAAATAAGCTAACCTAGCTGGCCTATAGAAAACATGATCACTCAATTGCATCCCTAGTTGTAGCTGCTTGCAAAGAATCCTCCTCCGCCTGTCCTCCATGTGGCAAGGCCGACAGTGTGGTTATTGCAACTGGTTCCCAAACATGAAGAGGTTGGTTACAGGTCTACATGAATAATGGTTCCCAAACTTGAAGAGGGCTTGGTTATTGCAACGGCATCAAAGTTTGGAAGCGGATACCCATGGTCGTTCCGGGCTCCCGATCGGTGGATGTTTTGCCACGGTTGTTGTGGATGCCGGTCATAGTTTCTGTGTGGACAACCGTTGCATTGATGTTTTCATCTTTTTTTTTCTCAGGTCCTATTTGGATGTTTGGGGTAGTGGCTGAGGGTACCATCTCCTTGCTTTTTCCTGTTGTTCTAACTGTTCTGTGAGTTCAGTGGTAATCCCTAGATTACTGTTGGCTTATTTGTACTTAAATTTCTATTTTTTCTTAATGAAATACGTGTCAATTAGGCACGCTCGCGAAAAAAATATGGCCTGCTGTGACGAAGTCTGAGAAGAGCAAATTGCCAAATTGTGCCTGCATGCTACTACAGCAAACTGAAGGAAACCACTGTGCATAATGCGCTGGGAATCAGCTAGGATACTGCCTGCATCCGATCGGATCCCATCGTCCACCATCCGCCTCTGATCCAATTAATGGGCAAATAAAAACCATATGCAGTCACTGTCACTTCAAATTCGCTATAAAAGTGATAATATGTTCTTCCTCAAAGTTCAGGGGTAAAATTACACTTCATTTTTGCAAACATTACTGTATGGACAGGGACAGCATCATTTAACAAGCAGACAAGATAAGATCATAAATAATATATAAAAGAAAATACATGGTGATCTGATCCTCTGTTCTAAAAAATTACACTTCAGGCTACACATATATGTTGGGGGTAAATACACTAAGGTACGCATTAGCTAACACGCATGCATCACCTGTCGTTCCCAAATTAAGCAGTTGAAGTTGAAACTGAACAACCTGCTTTTTACTGCTTCCGTGGTCGTCATCTCCGGTTTCATGCAGTATCATACACGCAGGCATATACGACTGTACCAAACGCCCAAATGGTGCTCGATCGTGACCGTACCGTACCGTTAGAGGATCAAGGTGTCGCCGTCGACGTCGTTGATCCAACCGAACTTGTCCATGTACGGGTTGGCGAGCGTCTCCGGCGGGTAGGCGTCGATGCAGTCGGCCCAGGCTCCCCTGTCGGCCATGTCGCCGGTCACCTCCCAGACGCAGCTGTTAGCTTACCAGTTTTTCTATAAATTAGTTAAACTTGGCGCAGACCATTTAGTCCTCCCTATCTCTTCCAGGCCTGGAAGAGATAGGGAGGACTAAATGGTCTGCGCCAAGTTTAACTAATTTATAGAAAAACTGGTAAGCTAACAGCTGCGTCTGGGAGGTGACCGGCGACATGGCCGACAGGGGAGCCTGGGCCGACTGCATCGACGCCTACCCGCCGGAGACGCTCGCCAACCCGTACATGGACAAGTTCGGTTGGATCAACGACGTCGACGGCGACACCTTGATCCTCTAACGGTACGGTACGGTCACGATCGAGCACCATTTGGGCGTTTGGTACAGTCGTATATGCCTGCGTGTATGATACTGCATGAAACCGGAGATGACGACCATGGAAGCAGTAAAAAGCAGGTTGTTCAGTTTCAACTTCAACTGCTTAATTTGGGAACGACAGGTGATGCATGCGTGTTAGCTAATGCGTACCTTAGTGTATTTACCCCCAACATATATGTGTAGCCTGAAGTGTAATTTTTTAGAACAGAGGATCAGATCACCATGTATTTTCTTTTATATATTATTTATGATCTTATCTTGTCTGCTTGTTAAATGATGCTGTCCCTGTCCATACAGTAATGTTTGCAAAAATGAAGTGTAATTTTACCCCTGAACTTTGAGGAAGAACATATTATCACTTTTATAGCGAATTTGAAGTGACAGTGACTGCATATGGTTTTTATTTGCCCATTAATTGGATCAGAGGCGGATGGTGGACGATGGGATCCGATCGGATGCAGGCAGTATCCTAGCTGATTCCCAGCGCATTATGCACAGTGGTTTCCTTCAGTTTGCTGTAGTAGCATGCAGGCACAATTTGGCAATTTGCTCTTCTCAGACTTCGTCACAGCAGGCCATATTTTTTTCGCGAGCGTGCCTAATTGACACGTATTTCATTAAGAAAAAATAGAAATTTAAGTACAAATAAGCCAACAGTAATCTAGGGATTACCACTGAACTCACAGAACAGTTAGAACAACAGGAAAAAGCAAGGAGATGGTACCCTCAGCCACTACCCCAAACATCCAAATAGGACCTGAGAAAAAAAAAGATGAAAACATCAATGCAACGGTTGTCCACACAGAAACTATGACCGGCATCCACAACAACCGTGGCAAAACATCCACCGATCGGGAGCCCGGAACGACCATGGGTATCCGCTTCCAAACTTTGATGCCGTTGCAATAACCAAGCCCTCTTCAAGTTTGGGAACCATTATTCATGTAGACCTGTAACCAACCTCTTCATGTTTGGGAACCAGTTGCAATAACCACACTGTCGGCCTTGCCACATGGAGGACAGGCGGAGGAGGATTCTTTGCAAGCAGCTACAACTAGGGATGCAATTGAGTGATCATGTTTTCTATAGGCCAGCTAGGTTAGCTTATTTAATTTCCCCCTAAATTAATTCTAAAAAGTTTCTGATCGACCCAATCAATCAAAACAAATTGCACTGGCATTGCCTCCGATCCCTAACTGCAGCGCGTCTATTATATGAAACAGATAAAAGCATCTCACTATGCAATACTGTGCCTCGCGTAAACTGATATGAGCAGAGACTGTCACAATGACACGTAACAATTCACCGAATTTGGTAAACCTTTGTGACTCGCGTAGCTGATGCGAGAGATGGGTTAGTGATGCCCTCATGCCCCGTTCTACCTAACTTCCCACGTGAGTGGCCTCATCAAGCAAAGCTCTAACTCCATAGATTTTTTTTTGGGAGTTTGGTATTTGTAGGTTGTAGCTACAAGAAATTTCTGAATCTTGAGCTGAAGATATATTGAAAACATTTAAGGCCCTTTTAGAACGCAGGAATTTTACAAGAATTGTACAAAAATTTCACAGAATCAGTTTATTTTTCACAAGAAAAACACACGAATGAGAAAAAATCCCGCATTCTAAAAGGGGCCTTAAAGGATTTATTTTTGTATGCTGTTTAGACTATATGTGAATATTTGAACCACTTTAATTTAATCTACAAATTGCAGATCCAATCTACATCTCCGAGTTAGAGCCACGCCGAACGGGTCTGAATATGGTTGTACACATCTATGCCAACCATCTACCCCTCCCGGTTCTGAACTAGTACTGTTGTTCGTTCTTTGTTATCTCTTGCAATAGTAATAGTCCGTTGCTATCTTAGGGATGTAGCAAAGTTTTTTTTTTCTGTGGTTTATGCGGTTGACTCGAGTAGTCCGGCAGTCCGGGTTCCAAATCAAGAAAGAAAAGAAGACCACGGCAGTGACACTAGTACTAGCACGCATGTACTAATTGCTGCTCTTGGTTTGTCGCATTGCCAAACCAGCCGTCCTCGTCCAGGTAAACATCATCTTCAAGTGGCATATGGCGATTAAGGTCAAAGTTGGACGAAAATTCACACACTCTATAGATGGAAACAGACTTGACTTCATCGGAGCTACTTGCATGAAAAAGAAAAGGAAAGGAAAAGGATGCTTGCACACTCGAGAGAAACGCGTCGCAGCTGCACACTCAAGTGGCAGCTGCAGTATACTGTATTCGACGGACGTCAGACGGTGCACGCTTCGCTCGTCCACCGCGTCTGCCACTGCCACCGGGACTGACAACAAGTACGTGTCGGCCCAGCGCCCCGAAACGATCCGCGCTAGCTGCCGGCTGCCGCTGCCCCCACGAGGCGGCATATGCATGTATCCTTGCACGGAAGGAGCCCAGAGGAATTGAAGGCGACTGGACCTGTGACCCTTCGAACAAGGGATATGCGGCCGGCCAGGCAACGGCAACTTGCAGGGGCTTTGCTTGCAGGTTGCAGCTAGCGCCTAGCGCGCGATAAGGATGCGCATGTGCGTGGCGGGGACGGGCAGGGAGACCGACGGCGAGCACATGCCAAGGCGCACATCGCCTCCGCCGGCAGGTTAATTGGTGCTTCGCGTCGCCGCCGTCCAGCGCCGGTCGACGGTGCCGCCCCGCCCTTAAATTAAAAGAGGATAGAGGAGGGTGGTTGATGTGCAGTGCAGCAGGTCGAGACAGAGGAGATCGCCCTGTCTGATAGACCGCCGAGTAAGCAAAGCCACATGGAATGGTCCCCGCGGACTGGGGCTTGCGTGCACAAAGGCAGGTAGGGAAGGGAGCGTCGACCTGCCCTGTGCCCCTGTTGGTTGTCGTTGACCTGTTCTGATGGCGACTGAAGCTCAAGCTGAGAACGTCAGGAAATATGCAGGTCTTTGCCAAATCCTCGTCTTTTGAGAAAACCACAAGAAAATGGGCCAAAAAAGTACTACTTTCCACGAAAATGGGAAAAAAAAGGAAAAAGGGAATCCGGACAAGGATCGGGGTTTTGAACCCGACGTGAATCGAACACGCAACCTTCTGATCTGGAGTCAGACGCGCTACCATTGCGCCACGGATCCGGCTGTGCTATTAGCTTACCAGTTTTTCTATAAATTAGTTAAACTTGGCGCAGACCATTTAGTCCTCCCTATCTCTTCCAGGCCTGTCACCGTCTGTCCGCAAACTGGAAACTGCCACCAACATTATGTCAGATAATACATGCAGCCAGGTGCAAATCATTGCGACGATTTGGTGGCCTATCATTGGAGATGTAGTTAAGTTGTATGGCCTATCATTGGAGATGTAGTTAAGTTGTCATACAATCGGCCTATCAGTGGTCTAGTAGTTGGTTTATATGTAGTTATAGTGTACTGTAATGGTTTAGTATCACTCTGGAATTTCAGGGTGGTGACAACCAGTTTATAATCCTTTCACTCCAAATATGGCACCATCAGATTAGCTCTTTTACACATATCTCAAAATCGATCAATTCTACACTAAGAAAAGAAACACTAATATTTATGATATCGTGAAGTTTATTACGCCCAACGGAGATGAAGAAGGAGGCCGTGCCCGCGCTGGAGAAGAAGGAGGAGGCCGCGCCCATGCCTGTGCCGGAGAGGAAGAAGAAGCCGGCGGTGTCTAGGGTTCTAGTGACGGCGATGTAGGTTTCTTCTCCAACTCCGGCGGGCATAGAAGAGGCCGGCCGGGGGAGGCAGGGCGGCCAGGCGGTGGGGAAGGCGGCCAGGCAGCTTAGGGGCCCTGGCGGCTGCAGAGGCGGCAGGGCCAGGGAGGGGCGGGGACGCCATGGCCGGAGGTAGGTCGCAGCGGTCGAAGCTTGCCGTCGCGGGAGGGGGAAGGGGAAGAAGGCGGTCGCGGCCGCGGAGCTCAGGTGAACCCCAGCGCGCCACGGCGGGGCGGTGGCTGGCGGTGGGGGCGAGGATGAGGAGGAGGGCGGGGTCGAGGATGAGTGTGGGGTGCTCGACGGCGAGGAAGGGGGCGGCGGAGGAGGGGTGCGGGGAGGGAGAAAGGGGCAGGGGAGGAGACCGACGTGAGGTTGAAGACGGGTCACACGTTCCCGTCGTGCCTTAACGTTGTCCTTATGATATCGAACAATTCTACACTAAGAAATACTAATATTTATGATATCAAACAATTATTATTAAAAGACTCACCGTAGAATATATACAATTTCTTGGTATATAGATTTTTTTTGGAGTTTTAAGTGCTGATACTATTTTCTATAAACATTTATTCTTTAAGTTTTATACATAGGGACGGAAATAGCACGTATCAACGGTGCTTTCTAGGCCAGCTAGTTACATGGCGATAGTATCTTAATTTATTTGTATCTCCTAATAAAATAATCACGTGGCATCTTATTTCATTTTGTATTATTGGTAGGTTGTTTTCAATCAACTCAATGATAGAAGAAAAGGTGGAAACTTCCACCGCTAGCTAATTTAAGCCCGAAACATGCAGGCATGAGTGACCAAAATAAGTGAATGGAGACGAAAACCAAAAGCCCATTGATCATGTCTTTGTTGTCCTTGTATTTTTGTCGGATAAAATAGAATTGAAAACGAAAAATAATCTTAGGTTCTTCTCTTCGGATTTCGTCCATGATTATCAGTATAGCAAATTCGTATTTTCTCTTTGTATGTAACCTAACCTATAACTACTATAACGTTTGAGGGCACGCTTTAAATCGTAATTTTCTCGTGATATACTCTCTCCAACCATGGACGCTAAATATATATTTTGATTGTGAGAAGTTAAACTTTACAAACTTTGGCAAAAGCTAATCAAATCATCTACATATTCGATGTACAGATGGTTGCATCTCAATTGATTAACACTTAAAACTAGTTTTAAGATTATGCTGATTGTAGCAGTTGACAATGTACTATGGAGAACCAATGGTCAAAACCTACATTTGAGGATTTTTTTTCTCATTCTAAAATACGTTTTATGTTGATGGACAGACCAAGTGTCATTCATATATATATGGTGGACTTGTGAAATTTTGATTGGGTTGTTCCAATGTGTGTGTTGTGGTGGTGTGCTATATGTATAGTTTTGTGTCTCCGCTACGAGTAAGAACTATCGATGGATTTTCTATATTACAATTTGATTGATTGGTAGTAGTAAGGAGAAAGAAAGGTCGTATGATGTTGTGAATCAAAGCTCATTTTCTAGCACACACAAATATCGTTTTCACCCCCTATACATAGCCCATTCTTTGTGTAGTGTAGCGAATAAACGGACAAGAGGGACATGCAGCCATGAGAGGGCACATATCTTGCTGCTCTCAGATTCGTTCTGAAATTCGTGCACAACAGGCGAATCTCAAAGCGAATTTAAGGATGCGCAGCAACTGTCAAGGGGGAAAAAAATGCCTTCATGAGCAAACCCGTGCATGCTGACCGCCGGATATTCAAGCCCCATACTGTATATGTGGCCGCAGCTCGCATGCGCGACGTTTATTTGCGCACAGGCTGAGATGCACGCAATCACGCATGCATGCCGTAGATTGTCATGAATCATTATATATATACTAGGTTCTTGCCCGTGCGTTGTTACGGGACAGCTAAATTTTGGTAGTAAAAACATACGGATCGCACAATAAGATAACAATACTGTGAAATTAAATACCGACGTTAAAATGACATTTAATCCAAAAAACAAAGTTCATGAAATTAACATAGT
>JAHUYU010001087.1:0-15621 GCA_030439765.1 Tripidium arundinaceum | reverse complement strand
CATGTGTGTGGATATGTATGTGAAGTGGATATGAGTAGGGTAAACGATGGTGAGGGTGAAAGCCTAATTCTACGTTGCTCCTTGAAATATATCTCTCTTTTTGAAACTTGAAAACAATTGAGAGAACCGGGGCTGTACTCTCTTTTTTTTTCTCTCTCTCTTTTTCTTTTTTTTTCACTCATGGCGGGAATCGGAGTTCCCATTGTTTTCTCTCTCTCTCTCACTGTGGGGCAACTTTGCACCCATTTTTTAGATAGTTCGGACACTTGTCCATCTTTTTTTATAGCCCAAGCCTCTTTCTGTAACAAAATTTTGAGAGATAACAACAAGAATATTGGAGCTTTATTTGGTGACATTAGGGTGATTGGGTAGATGGAAAATCCTATCAGGCATGTTTTTGGTGTTCACTCCCAGTGTAGGAGTCAAACATTTTTGGGTGGATCTAAATGGAATGGCATATTGTTTCGTACTTCCAAGGTAGAAGCAGCATATTTGGGTGGAGTGTGCATGATCTCTAAGGGTCAACAAAGCTTGACAAATCAATGCAATAACAAGCAGTATATATATGAAAGTTTTCCTAGTCTACTAGCATGTATGGTTGTGGTAGGAATTCAAGCTCTTGTAATACAGGAACTCATCATGTAGCATTTTAAAGTTTTTCAAAAGATAAATCTTCAGAACTCTAGTGTCACTAGGAACAAGATAAACAGTAGCTCAGACCTTCTCATATCATATCCGTCAATTACCTAGACTTAGATCAAGCATATGCTATGATGGGGACGTGGTTTCTGATCTCCCGTTAGGCTTGAGATAACTATTGTTGTGGCGGAGAATGACACACCAACCCAGCTTCAGATCGAAAGACCCGAACCCTGCAATCTTAGCACCACAACTCCTTTGGTTATCAACCGTGTCACCAATCTGGTTGACCTCACCCCAAAGGCTAATCTCTGCCTGTGCAATGAAGAACACAAGCAAGAACAAGAAAGAAAACAACCAAATTGTAGATGAATGATTAATCTCACGAGTTGGGGTCTCACAAACCGAGCAAGCGGCGAAACTATTCTTGACAGAATAACCTAAACAAAACCCTAGAATGTAACGATGGCGGCGATGTTGGCTAAATAGGGTGCTAGGGTCATCATGACCCCTAGATGCGCCCCTAATGGGCTCCCATATGATACCCGGTCCATTGGACCTGAAGTGGATGACGCAGCATCAAAACAGTTTCTGGACACTAACTTGTTTTGACGATTCCTGTCGACTCGAGTGGAGTTTGAATGTCAAACCAAAACCATTGGTTAGATACTGAAGTTAGCTTTCCAACCCAAGTTGAACCATCAAAAACGGAGTCCGTATGCGTCCTAGGCGTCCATTTTAGTGCAGACTGGTCGTGGAGGCCAAGGCAGACTCAGAATCTAGTTGGATTGGACCTCCGGCTTGTGTTGCACGCCTTTGCTGCACCTCTTTGCCTTCTCCAATGTCCCAAAGCACTTCTTGACCCTCTCTGATGTTCCTAAGCAAGATAACATCATTAGGTAGCAACCTATTCTCGAAAATATGAAAAGGATCGCTTAGAAACGAGCTCACCTCTAAATTGAGTTGTTGCATTCGTGCTCGGGTCATTGGACCTTGCATAATAGTTGGAGGATTAGCGGTTGCATCAGAAGGAGTGACGTCCTCATCATCCTCCCCCTCTTGTAGTGGAGTCATCCTCGACTCAAGCTCATCTTCTTCTCCTAAGTATGGCTTCAAATCTGCAATGTTAAATGTAGGACTAACCCCGAACTCGAGTGGCAACTCAAGTTTGTATGCATTATCATTTATTTTCTCAATTATCTTAAAAGGACCAGCAGCTCTTGGCATTAACTTAGACTTACACAGCGCTGAAAATCGATCTTTCCTCAAGTGCAACCACACCAAATCACTCGGTTCAAGTTTAACTTCTTTTCTACCTTCACTACCAGCAATTCTATATTTTTCATTCATCTTCTCAATGTTTGCCTTAGTTGTTTCATGCAACTTAAGAATAAAATCAGCATGCTCTTTAGCATCCTATGTGTTCTCTTAGTTGTAGGTAAAGGCAATAGATCAATAGGAGCACGGGGTTAAATCCATACACTACCTAGAAGGGACTTACCTTGGTGATGTGTGCAGCCCTGTTATATGCAAACTCTACATGCGGCAAACACTCTTCCCACATCTTCAAATTGCGCTTCAAGATTGCTCTCAACATAGTGGACAATGTTCTATTCACAACCTCAGTTTGTCCATCTGTTTGGGGATGACAAGTCGTAGAAAACAGTAGCTTTGTCCCCAATTTATTCCACAAGGTGCGCCAAAAATGACTCAAGAATTTTGCATCACGATCTGAAACAATAGTAGAAGGCATACCATGCAAGTGAACGATTTCTTGAAAGGACAGGTTAGCAATATAAACAGTATCGTCGCTTTTATGACAAGGAATAAAATGTGCCATCTTAGAAAAACGACCAACCACTACAAAAATACTATCCCTCCTCCTCTTAGTTCTTGGTAATCCCAAAACAAAGTCCATAGAAATATCTGCCCAAGGGATAGAAGGAACGGGAAGAGGCATATACAAACCATGTGGATTCAACCGTGACTTAGCTTTTTGACATGTGGTGCACCAAGCCACAAAACGCTGTACATCTCGCCTCATCCATGGCCAAAAGAAGTGTGTGGACAGCACCTCCTCCGTCCTCTTGGCACCAAAATGTCCCATCAATCCGCCTCCATGTGCCTCCTGCAACAACAAAAGACGAATGGAACCAACTAGAATGCATAGGCAGTTAGCTCTAAACAAAAACCCATCATGTGTCACATACTTGTTCCATGCACGCCCTTCTTTAAAATGTTCCAACACAACTTTGAATTCATCAACATTTACATATTGTTCTTATATTGTTTCAAGCCCAAATATACGACAATCAAGTTGGGACAGCATGGCATGTCATCTAGACAAAGCATCAGCAATCACATTATCCTTCCCTTTCTTGTGTTTAATGACATAAGGAAAAGACTTAATAAATTCAACCCATTTATCATGTCTATGATTCAATTTGTTTTGACTTCAAATATGTTTAAGTGATGTGTGATCAGAATGAATAACAAATTCTTTAGGCCATAGATAATGTTGCCACATTTCTAATGAACGAACAAGAGCATACAATTCTTTATCATATGTGGAATATTTGAGAACAGGCCCATTTAATTTCTCGCTAGAGTAAGCAACGGGTTTACCTTCTTGCATCAAAATGCCACCGATGCCAACTCCACTAGCATCACATTCTAGCTCAAAAGTCTTACCAAAATCAGGAAGTTGTAGTAATGGTGCGTTAGTAAGCTTGTCCTTCAAAAGAGCAAAGGACGCCTCTTGTTCTTCTCCCCAATGAAATGCAACACCCTTCTTTGTTAACTCATTCAATAGGGCTGCAATGGTGCTGAAATCTTTCACAAAGCGGCAGTAAAATCCTGCAAGTCCATGAAAACTCCGCACTTGTGTCACTGTTGTGGGCGTTGGCTAGCTCTTGATAGCTTGCACCTTGGCTTCATCTACCTCAATTCCCTGCGAAGTCACAACATAGCCAAGAAACGATACTCGTTCGGTGCAAAAAGTGCACTTCTCAAGGTTACCAAATAAACGTGCAACCTGCAACGCATCAAAAACAACACGTAGATGATTAAGATGTTCATGTAAAGACTTGCTGTATATCAAAATATCATCGAAGTAGACCACCACAAATTTGCCAATGAAAGGATGTAAAACCTTGTTCATTAATCTCATAAAAGTGCTAGGTGCATTAGTTAACCCAAAAGGCATTACTAACCACTCATATAATCCGAACTTGGTTTTAAAAGCAGTTTTCCATTCATCGCCTAATTTCATTCTTATTTGGTGGTAACCACTACGCAAATCTACCTTAGAAAAAATCATAGAACCATTTAACTCATCAAGCATGTCGTCTAGCCTAGGAATAGGATGACGATACCTTATTGTGATATTATTAATGGCTCTACAATCTACACACATGCGCCAACTCCCATCTTTTTTTGGAACCAAAAGAACAGGAACGGCACAAGGACTAAGGCTTTCTCGTACATACCCGCAGTCCAAAAGATTTTGGACTTGTCGCTAAATTTCCTTTGTCTCCTCGGGGTTGGCTCGATAGGCAGCTCAGTTGGGCAAGGTTGCTCCTGGGATCAAGTCAATTTGATGCTCTATTCCTCTCATAGGTGGCAGCCCCGGGGGTATCTCGGCTGGAAAAACATCCTCATACTCTTGTAAAAGGTTAGTGACAGCAGGAGGTATCGAGCTAGCAATATCATCAAGTGAAAACATAGCTCATTTGCATATCAAAGCATAGCAAATATCATCATCAGAAATTTCAGCAAGGTCACATTTTGTTGCAAGCATAATGGCACCCTTTAATTTGATTCCCTCAACCTTGGAATTTGATGTAGATTTATCCTTTTTAGGTGGGAAAATAGGATTGATAACTTGCTGATTTTCAGATTTAGTATCATTCAAAAGTTTGTCTCGTTCTCTATTAGCTTGTACAATTTCAGCAGGGGTCAAAGGCACCAAAGTATATTTCTTTCCTTTATTCTCAAAAGTGCATTTATTACTTCTACCATGGTGTGTAGCATTATTATCATATTCCCAAGGACGACCCAACAAAAGTGAACAAGCTTGCATAGGTACCACATCACAATCAACATGATCAGCATATGAACCAATGGAAAATGAAACTCTGCAAATTTGTGTTACCTTAGCTTTCCCAGAGCCATTTAACCACTGAATATGGTATGGATGTGGGTGTGGGTGTGTGGTCAAGCCAAGCTTCTTGACCAGATCAGAACTCACCAAATTATTGCAGCTACCTCCATCAATGATGACACGCGCTCTGCAGTTGTTGATGAGAAAGAAAATCTGGAACAAATTATGTCATTGTACCGACTTAGGTTGTTGTACCTGCGCGCTGAGCACTCGCTGTACAATGATGCTCATGTGGACCATTGTGTCATTGCCACTAAGGAATGTGCTACCCTCCTGAGCAGTGGCTTCATCTTCATCTTCATCGTCTTCAATGTCGGAGATGCTGATGTATCCATCTTCTATAGCAATGTATGCTCGCTGGCTTGGGCAATTCTTCTGAACATGTCCAATCCCATGACAGTGATGGCACTGAATGTTGGAAGTGTGCCCCATCGATGGAACGGATGAGGAACTCTTTGAGAGCACCTGCAAAGAATTTTTACCTAAATCTGAAGGCCGTGTAGGTGCTATAGAAGGTGTTGGTCGCTTGCTCGCTGGTGGAGGCGATGGTTGAAAAGTGGTCGTCTTGGTCAGCCCCGAAGATGGTGCCGAGCGCGGCGTGTAGGTGGTGCTGACCTTGCTCTTGCCCTGTTGTTCACGTCCCTGCAATTCTTTTTTTGCAAGCATAGCAAACTGGAATAACTGGTTGACAGTGTAAAATTCTTTATAATCAATGATATCCTGAATCTCACGCCTCAAACCTGAGTAAAAGCGACAAATTTGATCCTCGGGTCCCTCTACAACACTACGATGCATCAACCCCTTTTGGAGCTCCCCATAATAATCTTGGACAGATTTGTCTCCTTGTTCCTGAGCAACATAGAGTTCGACAAGCTACTAGTGAGTTTAAGGACTTTGCAAATATTTGGTGGAATGGGCTAGCTACACAGAATGCTTTACCTGGTACTTGGGAACAACTTAAGGTAGCTATGCGTGATCGTTTTGTTCCCCCTTCTTATCATAGAGACTTGCGTAAGAAACTCATGCGCTTAGAACAAGGAGACAAATCTGTCCAAGATTATTATGGGGAGCTCCAAAAGGGGTTGATGCATCGTAGTGTTGTAGAGGGACCCGAGGATCAAATTTGTCGCTTTTACTCAGGTTTGAGGCGTGAGATTCAGGATATCATTGATTATAAAGAATTTTACACTGTCAACCAGTTATTCCAGTTTGCTATGCTTGCAAAAAAAGAATTGCAGGGACGTGAACAACAGGGCAAGAGCAAGGTCAGCACCACCTACACGCCGCGCTCGGCACCATCTTCGGGGCTGACCAAGACGACCACTTTTCAACCATCGCCTCCACCAGCGAGCAAGCGACCAACACCTTCTATAGCACCTACACGGCCTTCAGATTTAGGTAAAAATTCTTTGCAGGTGCTCTCAAAGAGTTCCTCATCCGTTCCATCGATGGGGCACACTTCCAACATTCAGTGCCATCACTGTCATGGGATTGGACATGTTCAGAAGAATTGCCCAAGCCAGCGAGCATACATTGCTATAGAAGATGGATACATCAGCATCTCCGACATTGAAGACGATGAAGATGAAGATGAAGCCACTGCTCAGGAGGGTAGCACATTCCTTAGTGGCAATGACACAATGGTCCACATGAGCATCATTGTACAGCGAGTGCTCAGCGCGCAGGTACAACAACCTAAGTCGGTACAATGACATAATTTGTTCCAGATTTTCTTTCTCATCAACAACTGCAGAGCGCGTGTCATCATTGATGGAGGTAGCTGCAATAATTTGGTGAGTTCTGATCTGGTCAAGAAGCTTGGCTTGACCACACACCCACACCCACATCCATACCATATTCAGTGGTTAAATGGCTCTGGGAAAGCTAAGGTAACACAAATTTGCAGAGTTTCATTTTCCATTGGTTCATATGCTGATCATGTTGATTGTGATGTGGTACCTATGCAAGCTTGTTCACTTTTGTTGGGTCGTCCTTGGGAATATGATAATAATGCTACACACCATGGTAGAAGTAATAAATGCACTTTTGAGAATAAAGGAAAGAAATATACTTTGGTGCCTTTGACCCCTGCTGAAATTGTACAAGCTAATAGAGAACGAGACAAACTTTTGAATGATACTAAATCTGAAAATCAGCAAGTTATCAATCCTATTTTCCCACCTAAAAAGGATAAATCTACATCAAATTCCAAGGTTGAGGGAATCAAATTAAAGGGTGCCATTATGCTTGCAACAAAATGTGACCTTGCTGAAATTTCTGATGATGATATTTGCTATGCTTTGATATGCAAATGAGCTATGTTTTCACTTGATGATATTGCTAGCTCGATACCTCCTGCTGTCACTAACCTTTTACAAGAGTATGAGGATGTTTTTCCAGCCGAGATACCCCCGGGGCTGCCACCTATGAGAGGAATAGAGCATCAAATTGACTTGATCCCAGGAGCAACCTTGCCCAACTGAGCTGCCTATCGAGCCAACCCCGAGGAGACAAAGGAAATTTAGCGACAAGTCCAAAATCTTTTGGACTGCGGGTATGTACGAGAAAGCCTTAGTCCTTGTGCCGTTCCTGTTCTTTTGGTTCCAAAAAAAGATGGGAGTTGGCGCATGTGTGTAGATTGTAGAGCCATTAATAATATCACAATAAGGTATCGTCATCCTATTCCTAGGCTAGACGACATGCTTGATGAGTTAAATGGTTCTATGATTTTTTCTAAGGTAGATTTGCGTAGTGGTTACCACCAAATAAGAATGAAATTAGGCGATGAATGGAAAACTGCTTTTAAAACCAAGTTCGGATTATATGAGTGGTTAGTAATGCCTTTTGGGTTAACTAATGCACCTAGCACTTTTATGAGATTAATGAACAAGGTTTTACATCCTTTCATTGGCAAATTTGTGGTGGTCTACTTCGATGATATTTTGATATACAGCAAGTCTTTACATGAACATCTTAATCATCTACGTGTTGTTTTTGATGCGTTGCAGGTTGCACGTTTATTTGGTAACCTTGAGAAGTGCACTTTTTGCACCGAACGAGTATCGTTTCTTGGCTATGTTGTGACTTCGCAGGGAATTGAGGTAGATGAAGCCAAGGTGCAAGCTATCAAGAGCTAGCCAACGCCCACAACAGTGACACAAGTGCGGAGTTTTCATGGACTTGCAGGATTTTACTGCCGCTTTGTGAAAGATTTCAGCACCATTGCAGCCCTATTGAATGAGTTAACAAAGAAGGGTGTTGCATTTCATTGGGGAGAAGAACAAGAGGCGTCCTTTGCTCTTTTGAAGGACAAGCTTACTAACGCACCATTACTACAACTTCCTGATTTTGGTAAGACTTTTGAGCTAGAATGTGATGCTAGTGGAGTTGGCATCGGTGGCATTTTGATGCAAGAAGGTAAACCCGTTGCTTACTCTAGCGAGAAATTAAATGGGCCTGTTCTCAAATATTCCACATATGATAAAGAATTGTATGCTCTTGTTCGTTCATTAGAAATGTGGCAACATTATCTATGGCCTAAAGAATTTGTTATTCATTCTGATCACACATCACTTAAACATATTTGAAGTCAAAACAAATTGAATCATAGACATGATAAATGGGTTGAATTTATTAAGTCTTTTCCTTATGTCATTAAACACAAGAAAGGGAAGGATAATGTGATTGCTGATGCTTTGTCTAGATGACATGCCATGCTGTCCCAACTTGATTGTCGTATATTTGGGCTTGAAACAATATAAGAACAATATGTAAATGTTGATGAATTCAAAGTTGTGTTGGAACATTTTAAAGAAGGGCGTGCATGGAACAAGTATGTGACACATGATGGGTTTTTGTTTAGAGCTAACTGCCTATGCATTCTAGTTGGTTCCATTCGTCTTTTGTTGTTGCAGGAGGCACATGGAGGCGGATTGATGGGACATTTTGGTGCCAAGAGGACGGAGGAGGTGCTGTCCACACACTTCTTTTGGCCATGGATGAGGCGAGATGTACAGCGTTTTGTGGCTTGGTGCACCACATGTCAAAAAGCTAAGTCACGGTTGAATCCACATGGTTTGTATATGCCTCTTCCCGTTCCTTCTATCCCTTGGGCAGATATTTCTATGGACTTTGTTTTGGGATTACCAAGAACTAAGAGGAGGAGGGATAGTATTTTTGTAGTGGTTGGTCGTTTTTCTAAGATGGCACATTTTATTCCTTGTCATAAAAGCGACGATACTGTTTATATTGCTAACCTGTCCTTTCAAGAAATCGTTCACTTGCATGGTATGCCTTCTACTATTGTTTCAGATCGTGATGCAAAATTCTTGAGTCATTTTTGGCGCACCTTGTGGAATAAATTGGGGACAAAGCTACTGTTTTCTACGACTTGTCATCCCCAAACAGATGGACAAACTGAGGTTGTGAATAGAACATTGTCCACTATGTTGAGAGCAATCTTGAAGCGCAATTTGAAGATGTGGGAAGAGTGTTTGCCGCATGTAGAGTTTGCATATAACAGGGCTGCACACATCACCAAGGTAAGTCCCTTCTAGGTAGTGTATGGATTTAACCCCGTGCTCCTATTGATCTATTGCCTTTACCTACAACTAAGAGAACACATAGGATGCTAAAGAGCATGCTGATTTTATTCTTAAGTTGCATGAAACAACTAAGGCAAACATTGAGAAGATGAATGAAAAATATAGAATTGCTGGTAGTGAAGGTAGAAAAGAAGTTAAACTTGAACCGAGTGATTTGGTGTGGTTGCACTTGAGGAAAGATCGATTTTCAGCGCTGTGTAAGTCTAAGTTAATGCCAAGAGCTGCTGGTCCTTTTAAGATAATTGAGAAAATAAATGATAATGCATACAAACTTGAGTTGCCACTCGAGTTCGGGGTTAGTCCTACATTTAACATTGCAGATTTGAAGCCATACTTAGGAGAAGAAGATGAGCTTGAGTCGAGGATGACTCCACTACAAGAGGGGGAGGATGATGAGGACGTCACTCCTTCTGATGCAACCGCTAATCCTCCAACTATTATGCAAGGTCCAATGACCCGAGCACGAATGCAACAACTCAATTTAGAGGTGAGCTCGTTTCTAAGCGATCCTTTTCATATTTTCGAGAATAGGTTGCTACCTAATGATGTTATCTTGCTTAGGAACATCAGAGAGGGTCAAGAAGTGCTTTGGGACATTGGAGAAGGCAAAGAGGTGCAGCAAAGGCGTGCAACACAAGCCGGAGGTCCAATCCAACTAGATTCTGAGTCTGCCTTGGCCTCCACGACCAGTCTGCACTAAAATGGACGCCTAGGACGCATACGGACTCCGTTTTTGATGGTTCAACTTGGGTTGGAAAGCTAACTTCAGTATCTAACCAATGGTTTTGGTTTGACATTCAAACTCCACTCGAGTCGACAGGAATCGTCAAAACAAGTTAGTGTCCAGAAACTGTTTTGATGCTGCGTCATCCACTTCAGGTCCAATGGACCGGGTATCATATGGGAGCCCATTAGGGGCGCATCTAGGGGTCATGATGACCCTAGCACCCTATTTAGCCAACATCGCCGCCATCGTTACATTCTAGGGTTTTGTTTAGGTTATTCTGTCAAGAATAGTTTCGCCGCTTGCTCGGTTTGTGAGACCCCAACTCGTGAGATTAATCATTCATCTACAATTTGGTTGTTTTCTTTCTTGTTCTTGCTTGTGTTCTTCATTGCACAGGCAGAGATTAGCCTTTGGGGTGAGGTCAACCAGATTGGTGACACGGTTGATAACCAAAGGAGTTGTGGTGCTAAGATTGCAGGGTTCGGGTCTTTCGATCTGAAGCTGGGTTGGTGTGTCATTCTCCGCCACAACAATAGTTATCTCAAGCCTAACGGGAGATCAGAAACCACGTCCCCATCATAGCATATGCTTGATCTAAGTCTAGGTAATTGACGGATATGATATGAGAAGGTCTGAGCTACTGTTTATCTTGTTCCTAGTGACACTAGAGTTCTGAAGATTTATCTTTTGAAAAACTTTAAAATGCTACATGATGAGTTCCTGTATTACAAGAGCTTGAATTCCTACCACAACCATACATGCTAGTAGACTAGGAAAACTTTCATATATATACTGCTTGTTATTGCATTGATTTGTCAAGCTTTGTTGACCCTTAGAGATCATGCACACTCCACCCAAATATGCTGCTTCTACCTTGGAAGTACGAAACAATATGCCATTCCATTTAGATCCACCCAAAAATGTTTGACTCCTACACTGGGAGTGAACACCAAAAACATGCCTGATAGGATTTTCCATCTACCCAAGCCTCTTTCTGTAACAAAATTTTGAGAGATAACAACAAGAATATTGGAGCTTTATTTGGTGACATTAGGGTGATTGGGTAGATGGAAAATCCTATCAGGCATGTTTTTGGTGTTCACTCCCAGTGTAGGAGTCAAACATTTTTGGGTGGATCTAAATGGAATGGCATATTGTTTCGTACTTCCAAGGTAGAAGCAGCATATTTGGGTGGAGTGTGCATGATCTCTAAGGGTCAACAAAGCTTGACAAATCAATGCAATAACAAGCAGTATATATATGAAAGTTTTCCTAGTCTACTAGCATGTATGGTTGTGGTAGGAATTCAAGCTCTTGTAATACAGGAACTCATCATGTAGCATTTAAAGTTTTTCAAAAGATAAATCTTCAGAACTCTAGTGTCACTAGGAACAAGATAAACAGTAGCTCAGACCTTCTCATATCATATCCGTCAATTACCTAGACTTAGATCAAGCATATGCTATGATGGGGACGTGGTTTCTGATCTCCCGTTAGGCTTGAGATAACTATTGTTGTGGCGGAGAATGACACACCAACCCAGCTTCAGATCGAAAGACCCGAACCCTGCAATCTTAGCACCACAACTCCTTTGGTTATCAACCGTGTCACCAATCTGGTTGACCTCACCCCAAAGGCTAATCTCTGCCTGTGCAATGAAGAACACAAGCAAGAACAAGAAAGAAAACAACCAAATTGTAGATGAATGATTAATCTCACGAGTTGGGGTCTCACAAACCGAGCAAGCGGCGAAACTATTCTTGACAGAATAACCTAAACAAAACCCTAGAATGTAACGATGGCGGCGATGTTGGCTAAATAGGGTGCTAGGGTCATCATGACCCCTAGATGCGCCCCTAATGGGCTCCCATATGATACCCGGTCCATTGGACCTGAAGTGGATGACGCAGCATCAAAACAGTTTCTGGACACTAACTTGTTTTGACGATTCCTGTCGACTCGAGTGGAGTTTGAATGTCAAACCAAAACCATTGGTTAGATACTGAAGTTAGCTTTCCAACCCAAGTTGAACCATCAAAAACGGAGTCCGTATGCGTCCTAGGCGTCCATTTTAGTGCAGACTGGTCGTGGAGGCCAAGGCAGACTCAGAATCTAGTTGGATTGGACCTCCGGCTTGTGTTGCACGCCTTTGCTGCACCTCTTTGCCTTCTCCAATGTCCCAAAGCACTTCTTGACCCTCTCTGATGTTCCTAAGCAAGATAACATCATTAGGTAGCAACCTATTCTCGAAAATATGAAAAGGATCGCTTAGAAACGAGCTCACCTCTAAATTGAGTTGTTGCATTCGTGCTCGGGTCATTGGACCTTGCATAATAGTTGGAGGATTAGCGGTTGCATCAGAAGGAGTGACGTCCTCATCATCCTCCCCCTCTTGTAGTGGAGTCATCCTCGACTCAAGCTCATCTTCTTCTCCTAAGTATGGCTTCAAATCTGCAATGTTAAATGTAGGACTAACCCCGAACTCGAGTGGCAACTCAAGTTTGTATGCATTATCATTTATTTTCTCAATTATCTTAAAAGGACCAGCAGCTCTTGGCATTAACTTAGACTTACACAGCGCTGAAAATCGATCTTTCCTCAAGTGCAACCACACCAAATCACTCGGTTCAAGTTTAACTTCTTTTCTACCTTCACTACCAGCAATTCTATATTTTTCATTCATCTTCTCAATGTTTGCCTTAGTTGTTTCATGCAACTTAAGAATAAAATCAGCATGCTCTTTAGCATCCTATGTGTTCTCTTAGTTGTAGGTAAAGGCAATAGATCAATAGGAGCACGGGGTTAAATCCATACACTACCTAGAAGGGACTTACCTTGGTGATGTGTGCAGCCCTGTTATATGCAAACTCTACATGCGGCAAACACTCTTCCCACATCTTCAAATTGCGCTTCAAGATTGCTCTCAACATAGTGGACAATGTTCTATTCACAACCTCAGTTTGTCCATCTGTTTGGGGATGACAAGTCGTAGAAAACAGTAGCTTTGTCCCCAATTTATTCCACAAGGTGCGCCAAAAATGACTCAAGAATTTTGCATCACGATCTGAAACAATAGTAGAAGGCATACCATGCAAGTGAACGATTTCTTGAAAGGACAGGTTAGCAATATAAACAGTATCGTCGCTTTTATGACAAGGAATAAAATGTGCCATCTTAGAAAAACGACCAACCACTACAAAAATACTATCCCTCCTCCTCTTAGTTCTTGGTAATCCCAAAACAAAGTCCATAGAAATATCTGCCCAAGGGATAGAAGGAACGGGAAGAGGCATATACAAACCATGTGGATTCAACCGTGACTTAGCTTTTTGACATGTGGTGCACCAAGCCACAAAACGCTGTACATCTCGCCTCATCCATGGCCAAAAGAAGTGTGTGGACAGCACCTCCTCCGTCCTCTTGGCACCAAAATGTCCCATCAATCCGCCTCCATGTGCCTCCTGCAACAACAAAAGACGAATGGAACCAACTAGAATGCATAGGCAGTTAGCTCTAAACAAAAACCCATCATGTGTCACATACTTGTTCCATGCACGCCCTTCTTTAAAATGTTCCAACACAACTTTGAATTCATCAACATTTACATATTGTTCTTATATTGTTTCAAGCCCAAATATACGACAATCAAGTTGGGACAGCATGGCATGTCATCTAGACAAAGCATCAGCAATCACATTATCCTTCCCTTTCTTGTGTTTAATGACATAAGGAAAAGACTTAATAAATTCAACCCATTTATCATGTCTATGATTCAATTTGTTTTGACTTCAAATATGTTTAAGTGATGTGTGATCAGAATGAATAACAAATTCTTTAGGCCATAGATAATGTTGCCACATTTCTAATGAACGAACAAGAGCATACAATTCTTTATCATATGTGGAATATTTGAGAACAGGCCCATTTAATTTCTCGCTAGAGTAAGCAACGGGTTTACCTTCTTGCATCAAAATGCCACCGATGCCAACTCCACTAGCATCACATTCTAGCTCAAAAGTCTTACCAAAATCAGGAAGTTGTAGTAATGGTGCGTTAGTAAGCTTGTCCTTCAAAAGAGCAAAGGACGCCTCTTGTTCTTCTCCCCAATGAAATGCAACACCCTTCTTTGTTAACTCATTCAATAGGGCTGCAATGGTGCTGAAATCTTTCACAAAGCGGCAGTAAAATCCTGCAAGTCCATGAAAACTCCGCACTTGTGTCACTGTTGTGGGCGTTGGCTAGCTCTTGATAGCTTGCACCTTGGCTTCATCTACCTCAATTCCCTGCGAAGTCACAACATAGCCAAGAAACGATACTCGTTCGGTGCAAAAAGTGCACTTCTCAAGGTTACCAAATAAACGTGCAACCTGCAACGCATCAAAAACAACACGTAGATGATTAAGATGTTCATGTAAAGACTTGCTGTATATCAAAATATCATCGAAGTAGACCACCACAAATTTGCCAATGAAAGGATGTAAAACCTTGTTCATTAATCTCATAAAAGTGCTAGGTGCATTAGTTAACCCAAAAGGCATTACTAACCACTCATATAATCCGAACTTGGTTTTAAAAGCAGTTTTCCATTCATCGCCTAATTTCATTCTTATTTGGTGGTAACCACTACGCAAATCTACCTTAGAAAAAATCATAGAACCATTTAACTCATCAAGCATGTCGTCTAGCCTAGGAATAGGATGACGATACCTTATTGTGATATTATTAATGGCTCTACAATCTACACACATGCGCCAACTCCCATCTTTTTTTGGAACCAAAAGAACAGGAACGGCACAAGGACTAAGGCTTTCTCGTACATACCCGCAGTCCAAAAGATTTTGGACTTGTCGCTAAATTTCCTTTGTCTCCTCGGGGTTGGCTCGATAGGCAGCTCAGTTGGGCAAGGTTGCTCCTGGGATCAAGTCAATTTGATGCTCTATTCCTCTCATAGGTGGCAGCCCCGGGGGTATCTCGGCTGGAAAAACATCCTCATACTCTTGTAAAAGGTTAGTGACAGCAGGAGGTATCGAGCTAGCAATATCATCAAGTGAAAACATAGCTCATTTGCATATCAAAGCATAGCAAATATCATCATCAGAAATTTCAGCAAGGTCACATTTTGTTGCAAGCATAATGGCACCCTTTAATTTGATTCCCTCAACCTTGGAATTTGATGTAGATTTATCCTTTTTAGGTGGGAAAATAGGATTGATAACTTGCTGATTTTCAGATTTAGTATCATTCAAAAGTTTGTCTCGTTCTCTATTAGCTTGTACAATTTCAGCAGGGGTCAAAGGCACCAAAGTATATTTCTTTCCTTTATTCTCAAAAGTGCATTTATTACTTCTACCATGGTGTGTAGCATTATTATCATATTCCCAAGGACGACCCAACAAAAGTGAACAAGCTTGCATAGGTACCACATCACAATCAACATGATCAGCATATGAACCAATGGAAAATGAAACTCTGCAAATTTGTGTTACCTT
>JAHUYU010001330.1:0-11445 GCA_030439765.1 Tripidium arundinaceum | reverse complement strand
CTCACGATCTATGCGGATGTCAGTGATGGTGATGTATTGGGTGCTGATGTAGTCAAAGGGGTAGTAGTTGTATGATCCTGGTGGAGATGCAGTGCCTTGTGCTGCCCCCGCGATGTCGATAGGGGGGCGTGGAATGTCAGGATCCATCCAAATTAGTTGTATAGGCCAGGGTTTACTAGATTTTTGTACCTATAGCTCTTTTTCTGTGGTGGAGTTGTTGGTTGGAGGTTGGAGGACCGGGTATAATCCTATTGCTATGGTCGTAATCGGCATGATGCATAACACGGTCGATGTTGGTGCTGTTGATGTGGGCACCGAGCGGATTCCATCTGATGGCACCTTTTGATCTGTTGTTGGGTGAAGAAGCGGTAGAGGTAGCATTGCGATAGGTGTTACCTTCAGTTCTGGCTTGGAAATGAACAGATTGTTCATCACGTGCTCCACGATCTCGGAATTCCTAACAACTTGAAGCCCACTATCTTCTCCTTGACAAAAGCACACCCTGCCTTCTCCATGTCGCGCATGGTTTCCTTGTCAAGTTCCTTGGCAGCGATCTCGCGATCCCACTTTGCCTTGGCTATGGCTGCGGAGTTGGTGTCCTGCTTGGTGGAGGAGGAGGTTCCACCCGACGACCCATTAGATGTATCTCCTTCGGGCGTGATTGGCACTTTTGGTGTGATGATCTCCGGTTGAGTTAGCTCTGTTATTGGCGGAGAACTCTAGGGTCAAGCAAAGAACTTGTCAAACTCCTTCATCCAATGATCGAGTGCTGGTGTAGATGGTGATGGTGTACTTGTTGCTGCTGTATATGTTGTCAATGCCGAGGTTGGCCTATTGATCGATGTACAACCATTGTTGACAATATGGTAGAAGTCGTTCCCATCTGAAGACATCCTAAATGCATCCGTATAGAAAAAAATTGGATGTAGTTTGGATGTAGAATGCACCGGTCATGGAGTCATTGCCCATCGGATCATGCTAATCTCTGGATACCAGGTGTCACAGTCCTTCCCAAGAGGGCCGGCTGTGAGGCTACTTCTGCACCTGCCGGAGGCAGCTAGGGCAGCAAAGGGGTGGCGCCGCAGCAATGGAGGCACATGGGTTAGGGTTTGGGCGGTGGCATGGGCAGGGTGACGGCATGCGTGGTGTGAGAGGCAGCAGTGGCTGGAGAGGAGACTGAGGCTAAGAAGGGAGAGGGATAGGGGAAGAGCAGACGCTCTGCTTCTCCTTAACATTGAAAGGTTACTTCGCCCCTATATTTATTGTCCCTAGAGGACTTGTTCTCCATGTAAACTAGAGGAGGAGTCCTTATAGATTTGTACTTCTCTTTTCCTAGAAAACTAATCTTATTTCTGAAGAAAACTTAATCTTATTTCCTAAACAATTCTTTATTATTTTTCCTAAATTTATCTGAAACTTCCATCTATTCCGGATTCTCCCAGCCGTAGCGGAATTGAGGGGGCAGCGGGCTGTTGTGCTGCAGTACCCGTGATGCTGCAGTACCCGTGGGTACTGGTTCCTGCCGGGCTCTTTTGGCCTGTTTTAGGCCCAACACTATCGTAGCCCATCCGGCTATTTAGGCCCGTGACATATCTCCCCCTTTTTTCGCACAGCGCGTCCTCGCGCTGTATCGTTGCCCTGTCGTTGACATCGTCCAGGGGGGAAGCCCCACCAAAGGCCGTCGCCTGGATGCTAATGATGAGAGCCCCTAGCGTGATCTCCACATAGATGATGTTGTCGCAAGTGGAGTTGATGATGAGCTCAAAGTAGTGCTGGATGTTGCCGATGTAGCCTAAATTTGATGAATCGTTGTAAGCCTGATGACAAAAATATCTTAATAAAATGATATCACCCTGGTTGAACAAACCGAGATTCCGGCTTACCTGTGATAGCACGGCACTAGTACACAAATGATTTTTACAGACGGTCAAAAACAATTTTCAGGGTCGGTTTAAAAAACCGCTACTATGCCACCAATTGTAAAAAGAAGTGATTTTCAGAGACGGTTTTAAAACTGTTCCTAGAAATCGATTTTTAGGAACGGTTCTCTTAAGACAACCGTCCTTAAAAATCGATTTTTAGGATCGATTGACTTAAGTCAATCGGCTCTAAAAATAATTTTTAGAATTTTTAAAAATCATTTGGTGTCTAATAAAAATAAGAAAAAAATATTTTTAATGTGGCCCGAAGGCCAGAGGTCCGACCACGGCTCACAAGATTTATTTTTCGCTTGATTTGAACAAGTGCAGCCGCCGGAATTCGAACCCACAACCTCTCGTCTCGCGCGTTCTATCCCTTACCACCACACCACACAATCACTTGTGACTGATTATATGATGCTGTCTGTTTGTACTAATATGTACGAATCTTGTAATCAATATTTTGACTCGTAAACAATCTTAAATTAGAAAATTTTCAACTACAAAGTTTTATATCTCGTCGAGCACTACAACTTTGATACAGGACATTTCTCCATCCAAGGTCATTTAAAAAATTCAAAAATTTGAAATTCAAAATCTGATAACTTAATTTATATATTTAGAATCGAAAATGATCTCAAACAAAAAAAAATCAACTACAAAGTTTTAGATCTCGTCGAGCTCTACAATTTTGATATAAATTTTGTCTTCATCCAACTTCATTTAAAAAAGATATGAATTTATTTGTGTTGCAGCTATTTTGAAAGACGGTTGACTTAGTTAACCGCCCCTTGAAAATCAATTTTTAGGGACGGTGGACTTGACAAAACCGCCTCTAGAAATCGCTCATTTTCAGAAACGGTTAACATAAGCGACCGTCCTTGAAAATCTTATTTTCAGAGGCGGTTCTTTTAAGCGGACCGTCCATAAAAATAGGTATATTTTTAGTGGTATTTCACTTAATAGAACCGCCTCTGCTACAGTGCTCCCCGCTAAGGTTAAGAGCGGTTTCCTAAGTCGTTCGTCTTTATTAGAAATGGGAGCCGTCTCTAAAAATGATTTCTGTACTAATGCAGGCCAGTGAAGGAAATCATGCATGCAGGAACAGTAGATAACCGCGAGCTACTATACAGAAAGCTGCATGGCATATTTCTGCCGACAAGCATGCATACACGTTACAGTAAGTAGCAAAGCTGCATGTTTTCCGGCCTAAGCTTTGTATCTGACTAAACAAATGGCTAGGGGACCGTACCCCTCTTGCGAGCCTGATCGACATAAAGCTGTCAGGCACTCGCGACTGTGATATCTGGCTAAGACATACTCATACCAATATACCACTGTTCAAGCACACACTCTGTCGGTCTGTTTGACTTGAGCTTTCTCTTAACGTTGACATTGTGTGTGGCCCTAGCGGGGTGGCTGGAGCTAGCTCGCCAGTGCAAGTAGAGTACTGACTAACTGATGTGTTCAAACGACGGCCAAATCCCTGTCAACGCGAGTCTTTCTCAGGATAAGGGAGACAGCAAGCCATATGATGGTACATTGGTACTATACGCGTCTACGCCACCACCACACATGTGCGCAACAGATCATGGTGACCGTCAAATACATCGACCTGTCACGTGTGCTCATGCCTGGATTTGCCGCAGACTCACGAACCTGTACCCACAGATACCCTGTACTCAATCTAACTGGCCAAACTGGGTCCTGGTCCCCCCCCCCCCCCCCCCCCCCCCTTCCTCTGTAGTTCTGAATGAAGACACGGTGCATCACTGGAAGTCTGCATTTCGCTGCATGCATGCAATTAATTCCTACCTCTCTCGTACTATGCTTGCTAGCTACTGTACTTGCTGTACTTGCTGTACTTGCTGATGAGTGGATCACCGCTTGCAAGTATGCAAATCTGCACACATTCACTCCGTTGGCTGGTTTAAATTTCGGCTGGTTTTGACTGATTTCAGCTGATTCTGTGAGAGAGAATAAGCTGAAATAAGAACCAGCGGAACAAGCGAAAGGAGTGATTGTACATTCTTCTTTGACATGTCAACGATCTTAAATAGGAAAATGTCAACTACAAAGTTTTAGACTTCGTCGATCACTACAACTTTGATATAGGGTTTGTCTTCATCTAAGGTCATTTGAAAAATAAAAAAATTGAAATTCAAAATCTGAGAACTTAATATATATGGCCCCCTAATGATCTTAAATAAAAATTTCATCAACTATAAAGTTTTAGATCTTGTCGCGCTCTACAATTTTGATATAAATTTTGTTTTCATCCAATTTCATGAAAAAAGTTATGAATTTATTTGTGTTATAAGTATTTATAATGATGGTTGACTGAGTCAACTGCCTCTAGAAATCACCTATTTTCAGGGGCGATTGAAATAAGCAACCGTCACTGAAAATCAATTTTTTAGGAGCGGTTCTTTTAAGCCAACCAAGAACAGACTTAACAGAACCACCTCTGAAAGTGTATTTTTGAACACCTCTTAAAATATATTTCGAGGTAAATCATCATGGAAAAAATAGGAGCATGTAAAAATCATTTATATTTATGTAACAGTAGTGTACAGTGTCAACGAGTTAAGGTTCTACAACCTTGTTTAGATGTAAAATTTTTAATGTCACATCAGATGTTCCGTGCGATGTCAGAAGGGGTTTTCGGATACTAATAAAAAAACTAATTACATAACTTGCCTGTAAACCACGAGACAAATTTATTAAGCCTAATTAATCCATCATTAGCACATTAGTTACTGTAGCACTTTAGTGTCAAATCACGGACTAATTAGGCTCAAAACGTTCGTCTTGCAATTTACACGCAAACTGTGCAATTAGTTTTTTTATTAGTATCCGAAAACCCCTTCTGACATCGCACGGAACATCTGATGTGACATTTAAAAATTTTACATCTAAACAAGGTTGTAGAACCTTAACTCGTTGACACTGTACACTACTGTTACATAAATATAAATGATTTTTTACATGCTCCTATTTTTTCCATGATGATTTACCTCGAAATATATTTTAAGAGGTGTTCAAAAATACACTTTCAGAGGTGGTTCTGTTAAGTCTGTTCTTGGTTGGCTTAAAAGAACCGCTCCTAAAAAATTGATTTTCAGTGACGGTTGCTTATTTCAATCGCCCCTGAAAATAGGTGATTTCTAGAGGCAGTTGACTCAGTCAACCATCATTATAAATACTTATAACACAAATAAATTCATAACTTTTTTCATGAAATTGGATGAAAACAAAATTTATATCAAAATTGTAGAGCGCGACAAGATCTAAAACTTTATAGTTGATGAAATTTTTATTTAAGATCATTTAGGGGGCCATATATATTAAGTTCTCAGATTTTGAATTTCAATTTTTTTATTTTTCAAATGACCTTAGATGAAGACAAACCCTATATCAAAGTTGTAGTGATCGACGAAGTCTAAAACTTTGTAGTTGACATTTTCCTATTTAAGATCGTTGACATGTCAAAGAAGAATGTACAATCACTCCTTTCGCTTGTTCCGCTGGTTCTTATTTCAGCTTATTCTCTCTCACAGAATCAGCTGAAATCAGTCAAAAACCAGCCGAAATTTAAACCAGCCAACGGAGTGAATGTGTGCAGATTTGCATACTTGCAAGCGGTGATCCACTCATCAGCAAGTACAGCAAGTACAGCAAGTACAGTAGCTAGCAAGCATAGTACGAGAGAGGTAGGAATTAATTGCATGCATGCAGCGAAATGCAGACTTCCAGTGATGCACCGTGTCTTCATTCAGAACTACAGAGGAAGGGGGGGGGGGGGGGGGGGGGGGGGGGACCAGGACCCAGTTTGGCCAGTTAGATTGAGTACAGGGTATCTGTGGGTACAGGTTCGTGAGTCTGCGGCAAATCCAGGCATGAGCACACGTGACAGGTCGATGTATTTGACGGTCACCATGATCTGTTGCGCACATGTGTGGTGGTGGCGTAGACGCGTATAGTACCAATGTACCATCATATGGCTTGCTGTCTCCCTTATCCTGAGAAAGACTCGCGTTGACAGGGATTTGGCCGTCGTTTGAACACATCAGTTAGTCAGTACTCTACTTGCACTGGCGAGCTAGCTCCAGCCACCCCGCTAGGGCCACACACAATGTCAACGTTAAGAGAAAGCTCAAGTCAAACAGACCGACAGAGTGTGTGCTTGAACAGTGGTATATTGGTATGAGTATGTCTTAGCCAGATATCACAGTCGCGAGTGCCTGACAGCTTTATGTCGATCAGGCTCGCAAGAGGGGTACGGTCCCCTAGCCATTTGTTTAGTCAGATACAAAGCTTAGGCCGGAAAACATGCAGCTTTGCTACTTACTGTAACGTGTATGCATGCTTGTCGGCAGAAATATGCCATGCAGCTTTCTGTATAGTAGCTCGCGGTTATCTACTGTTCCTGCATGCATGATTTCCTTCACTGGCCTGCATTAGTACAGAAATCATTTTTAGAGACGGCTCCCATTTCTAATAAAGACGAACGACTTAGGAAACCGCTCTTAACCTTAGCGGGGAGCACTGTAGCAGAGGCGGTTCTATTAAGTGAAATACCACTAAAAATATACCTATTTTTATGGACGGTCCGCTTAAAAGAACCGCCTCTGAAAATAAGATTTTCAAGGACGGTCGCTTATGTTAACCGTTTCTGAAAATGAGCGATTTCTAGAGGCGGTTTTGTCAAGTCCACCGTCCCTAAAAATTGATTTTCAAGGGCGGTTAACTAAGTCAACCGTCTTTCAAATAGCTGCAGCACAATAAATTCATATCTTTTTTAAATGAAGTTGGATGAAGACAAAATTTATATCAAAATTGTAGAGCTCGACGAGATCTAAAACTTTGTAGTTGATTTTTTTTGTTTGAGATCATTTTCGATTCTAAATATATAAATTAAGTTATCAGATTTTGAATTTCAAATTTTGAATTTTTTAAATGACCTTGGATGGAGAAATGTCCTGTATCAAAGTTGTAGTGCTCGACGAGATATAAAACTTTGTAGTTGAAAATTTTCTAATTTAAGATTGTTTACGAGTCAAAATATTGATTACAAGATTCGTACATATTAGTACAAACAGACAGCATCATATAATCAGTCACAAGTGATTGTGTGGTGTGGTGGTAAGGGATAGAACGCGCGAGACGAGAGGTTGTGGGTTCGAATTCCGGCGGCTGCACTTGTTCAAATCAAGCGAAAAATAAATCTTGTGAGCCGTGGTCGGACCTCTGGCCTTCGGGCCACATTAAAAATATTTTTTTCTTATTTTTATTAGACACCAAATGATTTTTAAAAAATTCTAAAAATTATTTTTAGAGCCGATTGACTTAAGTCAATCGATCCTAAAAATCGATTTTTAAGGACGGTTGTCTTAAGAGAACCGTTCCTAAAAATCGATTTCTAGGAACAGTTTTAAAACCGTCTCTGAAAATCACTTCTTTTTACAATTGGTGGCATAGTAGCGGTTTTTTAAACCGACCCTGAAAATTGTTTTTGACCGTCTGTAAAAATCATTTGTGTACTAGTGCCGTGCTATCACAGGTAAGCCGGAATCTCGGTTTGTTCAACCAGGGTGATATCATTTTATTAAGATATTTTTGTCATCAGGCTTACAACGATTCATCAAATTTAGGCTACATCGGCAACATCCAGCACTACTTTGAGCTCATCATCACTCCACTTGCGACAACATCATCTATGTGGAGATCACGCTAGGGGCTCTCATCATTAGCATCCAGGCGACGGCCTTTGGTGGGGCTTCCCCCCTGGACGATGTCAACGACAGGGCAACGATACAGCGCGAGGACGCGCTGTGCGAAAAAAGGGGGAGATATGTCACGGGCCTAAATAGCCGGATGGGCTACGATAGTGTTGGGCCTAAAACAGGCCCAAAGAGCCCGGCAGGAACAGTACCCACGGGTACTGCAGCATCACGGGTACTGCAGCACAACAGCCCGCTGCCCCCTCAATTCCGCTACGGCTGGGAGAATCCGAATAGATGGAAGTTTCAGATAAATTTAGGAAAAATAATAAAGAATTGTTTAGGAAATAAGATTAAGTTTTCTTCAGAAATAAGATTAGTTTTCTAGGAAAAGAGAAGTACAAATCTATAAGGACTCCTCCTCTAGTTTACATGGAGAACAAGTCCTCTAGGGACAATAAATATAGGGGCGAAGTAACCTTTCAATGTTAAGGAGAAGCAGAGCGTCTGCTCTTCCCCTATCCCTCTCCCTTCTTAGCCTCAGTCTCCTCTCCAGCCACTGCTGCCTCTCACACCACGCATGCCGTCACCCTGCCCATGCCACCGCCCAAACCCTAACCCATGTGCCTCCATTGCTGCGGCGCCACCCCTTTGCTGCCCTAGCTGCCTCCGGCAGGTGCAGAAGTAGCCTCACAGCCGGCCCTCTTGGGAAGGACTGTGACACCTGGTATCCAGAGATTAGCATGATCCGATGGGCAATGACTCCATGACCGGTGCATTCTACATCCAAACTACATCCAATTTTTTTCTATACGGATGCATTTAGGATGTCTTCAGATGGGAACGACTTCTACCATATTGTCAACAATGGTTGTACATCGATCAATAGGCCAACCTCGGCATTGACAACATATACAGCAGCAACAAGTACACCATCACCATCTACACCAGCACTCGATCATTGATGAAGGAGTTTGACAAGTTCTTTGCTTGACCCTAGAGTTCTCCGCCAATAACAGAGCTAACTCAACCGGAGATCATCACACCAAAGTGCCAATCACGCCCGAAGGAGATACATCTAATGGGTCGTCGGGTGGAACCTCCTCCTCCACCAAGCAGGACACCAACTCCGCAGCCATAGCCAAGGCAAAGTGGGATCGCGAGATCGCTGCCAAGGAACTTGACAAGGAAACCATGCGCGACATGGAGAAGGCAGGGTGTGCTTTTGTCAAGGAGAAGATAGTGGGCTTCAAGTTGTTAGGAATTCCGAGATCGTGGAGCACGTGATGAACAATCTGTTCATTTCCAAGCCAGAACTGAAGGTAACACCTATCGCAATGCTACCTCTACCGCTTCTTCACCCAACAACAGATCAAAAGGTGCCATCAGATGGAATCCGCTCGGTGCCCACACCAGTCAGCCCATCACATTTCTGTTTCTCTATGTGTTCAAGGTAGGGTTAGATCTTGGCCTCTCCTGACCTTGACACTGGCTTACTCCAATGAGAATTCATTCTGGGGGCATGTCCGATGGTTTCTCGCAGAACGTGCTCATGGTTGTACATATAAAACCAGTGGGTCTTCAAGAATTTGTTGGTATCAGGAAGGGGAATATTTGAGGAATTTGCTACCTGACCCAGTTCGCAACTGAAATCCAGCACCACCAACTAGGGATGCGCTTTTTCACTCGAATGAGGTTTGAGATGGAAGAAATAGCGAAAAAGTGTAAATGAAGGTGGAATCCCAAGAACACTTCGCACACATGAACAAAAATTAACATTTGAAGAATGGAGTGTGGGTGAGATCAGTCAAGGTAATACCATAGTAGCGCAGCACCCCACAGAAGAAGTCGGATGTGGGTAAACCCCAATTCCCGCTCAATAAAAGAAGTGAATAAAACAATTTCACCTTGCCGCGGAGAATGAGTGCGATGGTTCTTTGGCACCGACCAATCCCCAACAATTTTCTTTTGGAGAAGACTTTCCGCAACCAACTGCCTCAGCTCGGCCTCGGTGGCTTGCGGTGCATCTCAGGATTCGAAAGCATCTTCTTACTCTTCTTGCGGAGATGGCGGCGGAGAATTCATCTTCTCTTTCCCAGCTCTTCCTGACAACGATCCTTCCCTCGATTTGTCTGCCTTCCTTTCGTAATTTTGCAAGTCACAAGACACTTACTATCGAATTGGAAGATGGAGGCACAAGGGATTCTGTGGATTGGATCTAGGGTTTGTGATAGTTGAGGAAGAAGCGGATGGTGACAGAGCTCCCCACCCACCCCCAGTTATTTATAATACTAGCTATTGTTATCTTCAATGGAAGGAACCGTTACAAGCTCATGGTCAAATATTTTCTACGGGAGTTTGACCAACGCAAACGGATAAATCTGCATGGATATCGAGGAGGTTGATTCTTACTAATTCTGGAGATGACACACAGATACCTTATTTAGATTTCACATTCACAGATTTGAAAAGGAAATCATCTCAAATAAACATTTTGGTTTTTTCCAAAGACAATCTGTATCTAAATCTAAAGGATCGAGCCTAGATTTTGGCTCAGAAACAGTGGCCTGGAATTTCTCCTACTTGGTTTTCCCAATTTTTTTCTATACGGATGCATTTAGGATGTCTTCAGATGGGAACGACTTCTACCATATTGTCAACAATGGTTGTACATCGATCAATAGGCCAACCTCGGCATTGACAACATATACAGCAGCAACAAGTACACCATCACCATCTACACCAGCACTCGATCATTGGATGAAGGAGTTTGACAAGTTCTTTGCTTGACCCTAGAGTTCTCCGCCAATAACAGAGCTAACTCAACCGGAGATCATCACACCAAAAGTGCCAATCACGCCCGAAGGAGATACATCTAATGGGTCGTCGGGTGGAACCTCCTCCTCCACCAAGCAGGACACCAACTCCGCAGCCATAGCCAAGGCAAAGTGGGATCGCGAGATCGCTGCCAAGGAACTTGACAAGGAAACATGCGCGACATGGAGAAGGCAGGGTGTGCTTTTGTCAAGGAGAAGATAGTGGGCTTCAAGTTGTTAGGAATTCCGAGATCGTGGAGCACGTGATGAACAATCTGTTCATTTCCAAGCCAGAACTGAAGGTAACACCTATCGCAATGCTACCTCTACCGCTTCTTCACCCAACAACAGATCAAAAGGTGCCATCAGATGGAATCCGCTCGGTGCCCACATCAACAGCACCAACATCGACCGTGTTATGCATCATGCCGATTACGACCATAGCAATAGGATTATACCCGGTCCTCCAACCTCCAACCAACAACTCCACCACAGAAAAAGAGCTATAGGTACAAAAATCTAGTAAACCCTGGCCTATACAACTAATTTGGATGGATCCTGACATTCCACGCCCCCCTATCGACATCGCGGGGGCAGCACAAGGCACTGCATCTCCACCAGGATCATACAACTACTACCCCTTGACTACATCAGCACCCAATACATCACCATCACTGACATCCTAGGCACTACATGGTGCCACACACTTGAGCCAATCTACTGGAACTTCAGCACCCTACATTGTCTTCTACATTGTCTTCAGCATCCTAGAAGACAATTTAGACAAGCTCCAGACGGGACAACTACATTGTCTTCTACATTGCGACAATACCCTACGACGTGGATGACCAACGACGCCAACACATATCCCCATCACAATGACTTCGTGAACTCCAGGTACATTACTTCAATAGACCCCCACGATCTATGCGGATGTCACTACCAAGATGGAGCCCCTTGCCCCGTCAGCAATGCTAGGGAAACTCT
>JAHUYU010001912.1:0-15689 GCA_030439765.1 Tripidium arundinaceum | reverse complement strand
AAGGCAGATCCACCGAGATGCTGACCGAGAGCTTGTGCAGGCAACGACAATGCAGTAGAAGGCAATCCATAAGGTAAATTCTGTCTGGGCAGAATTAAAAGAACTTCGGGAAGCTTTAAGGCCTGTAGTTGCCTTCTGGGCGGAGGATACAGATGCTGGGCACCCCCTTGAAGATCTTGTCAAAGAGATCCCTGCTCATGCGAACGCATATGTGCGCAACTCGGTGAGGGATTGTGTCAAGTAGGTACTCGGTGTGGTCCATCGGCTGTTCTCGAGTACTAACTTGACTCCTGTGGCGGCGGGATGGCCGGCAGGGATTAGCGACGAACAGATGATGGCGGCCCAAGAAGTAGTGGGCGAAGTTGCCAAATCTCTCGCCAATCAGTTGGAGTTCTTTTGAACTTTCGCCTTTGTATCCTATAAACAGATGTCATGCAGTATAACATAGTACCTTGATCAATGAAAAAGACTTAGTATCTAGATCATTTAAGGATGCTAGTCTTCTTCTTAATAAATTGTTTTTTGATTTTAGTCGCTTGGACTTGTAATCGGTTCACTGAGTAGTGTTCTCCCGAGTGGAAGGCTTTGGGAGGATGTGATTGACCGCGTCTCAACAGATTTAGGCGTCGTGTAGGACAAGTCTGTCCTGAGTGCGACATTAAGCACTTGAAGTAGGGGACTTAGTCGACCGCATCTCTACAGACTCGGTTGTCTTGTAGGATTAGTCTGTCCCTCTTACTTGTTGTTTGCAGCTAAAGTGCATAACTGGGACACATTAGCCCAGGTTGACAGGAATTAGCTCAATGGCTATGTGTCTAGGTGCAACGGACATTAGTCGCAGAGATGTGTGGTGGGGTGAGAGCCGACAGATCTCTTTAGTGGACGTATAATAGCAGTATGGCCACACGTCTGAAGGCGTGAACAACGTGTAGTTGTGTGCCGGGTTGCGATGGACATTAGTCGCAGAGATGTGAGGTGGCATAGAAGCCAACCAATCTCTTGGGTGGACGTAGAGTAGCTGCATGGCTACAAGTCCAAAGGCATGAACAACGTGTAATTGTGTGCCGAGTAGTGGAAACCTTTGGGGTAGCCAAAGTGTTCAATCTTGAAGAAGAGTAGATAGCTTTTCTGGTGACTAACAAATATTCTTTATTAATTACCAGGAATTAGGAACCTGAATGCCATCTTCTATGACAAGCTCGAAATATCTCGACCAAGTAACCTTGGAGATGATGAACGGGCCCTCCCAGGGGCTCATAAGCTTGTGTCGTCCTGCGGTGTTCTGGATGCGCCGCAGGACAATGTCGCCGACTTGAAACGTATGGTGTTGGACATGCTTGTCGTGATACCGTCATAAGCCTTGCAAATACCGAGCCGACTGGAATAAGGTTGCAATCCTGGTTTCTTCTGCGCTGTCAATTTCCAGTCGTCGAGTATCATCAGCTTCTCCTTCGTTATACTGCTCGATCCACGAGGAGTTCCAAATTAGGTCTGCCGGTAGGACTACTTCGGAGCCGTATACTAGGAAAAAGGGAGACTGCCTTGTTGCTCTGCTTTGTTGAGTTCACAGCCCCCAGACTACTTTGGGTAGCTCTTCCAACCATTTTCCTCCATAGTCCTTGAGAGAATCATACAGCCGTGGCTTGTGTCCGACTAGCAATAAGCCATTGGCCCTCTCCACCTGTCCGTTAGCACGTGTGTGAGCTACTGATGCATAGTCGATGTTGATCCCACAATCCTGTGCCCAAATTCTAAATTCTACAGCAGTAAAGGGAGAGCCTAAATCAATGATGATCCGATTAGGCATGCCAAACCGATGCATGATGCTCTGCATGAACTCAACTGCTTTGGTCGAAATGAATTTGACCAGAATCTTATACTCTATCCACTTTGTAAACTTGTCAATGGCCACGTAGATGTACTCCAAGCCTCCTGGTGCCTTCTTGAGTGGTCCCACCATGTCTAGGCCCTAGCAGGGAAGGGCCACGATGGGGGGATGTATATCAGATTATGCGCGGGTACATGAGCTTGCTTGGTGAAGAACTGGCATCCTTTGCAATGATGAACTAAGTCCTCTGCATCTTTTAGCGTTGTTGGCCAATAGTAGCCGGATCAGAAAGCCTTGCTGACTAAGGTTTTAGAGGCAGCATGATTGCCACAACACCCTGCATGGATCTCATCGAGAATTTTGCTGCCCTCTACAGGTGTGATGCACTTCAATAAGACTTTGGATGAAAATGGTTGGAAGAGCTACCCAAAGTAGTCTGGGGGCTGTGAACTCAACAAAGCAGAGCAACAAGGCAGTCTCCCTTTTTCCTAGTATACGGCTCCGAAGTAGTCCTACCGGCAGACCTAATTTGGAACTCCTCGTGGATCGAGCAGTATAACGAAGGAGAAGCTGATGATACTCGACGACTGGAAATTGACAGCGCAGAAGAAACCAGGATTGCAACCTTATTCCAGTCGGCTCGGTATTTGCAAGGCTTATGACGGTATCACGACAAGCATGTCCAACACCATACGTTTCAAGTCGGCGACATTGTCCTGCGGCGCATCCAGAACACCGCAGGACGACACAAGCTTATGAGCCCCTGGGAGGGCCCGTTCATCATCTCCAAGGTTACTTGGTCGAGATATTTCGAGCTTGTCATAGAAGATGGCATTCAGGTTCCTAATTCCTGGTAATTAATAAAGAATATTTGTTAGTCACCAGAAAAGCTATCTACTCTTCTTCAAGATTGAACACTTTGGCTACCCCAAAGGTTTCCACTACTCGGCACACAATTACACGTTGTTCATGCCTTTGGACTTGTAGCCATGCAGCTACTCTACGTCCACCCAAGAGATTGGTTGGCTTCTATGCCATCTCACATCTCTGCGACTAATGTCCATCGCAACCCGGCACACAACTACACGTTGTTCACGCCTTCAGACGTGTGGCCATACTGCTATTATACGTCCACTAAAGAGATCTGTCGGCTCTCACCCCACCACACATCTCTGCGACTAATGTCCGTTGCACCTAGACACATAGCCATTGAGCTAATTCCTGTCAACCTGGGCTAATGTGTCCCAGTTATGCACTTTAGCTGCAAACAACAAGTAAGAGGGACAGACTAATCCTACAAGACAACCGAGTCTGTAGAGATGCGGTCGACTAAGTCCCCTACTTCAAGTGCTTAATGTCGCACTCAGGACAGACTTGTCCTACACGACGCCTAAATCTGTTGAGACGCGGTCAATCACATCCTCCCAAAGCCTTCCACTCGGGAGAACACTACTCAGTGAACCGATTACAAGTCCAAGCGACTAAAATCAAAAAACAATTTATTAAGAAGAAGACTAGCATCCTTAAATGATCTAGATACTAAGTCTTTTTCATTGATCAAGGTACTATGTTATACTGCATGACATCTGTTTATAGGATACAAAGGCGAAAGTTCAAAAGAACTCCAACTGATTGGCGAGAGATTTGGCAACTTCGCCCACTACTTCTTGGGCCGCCATCATCTGTTCGTCGCTAATCCCTGCCGGCCATCCCGCCGCCACAGGAGTCAAGTTAGTACTCGAGAACAGCCGATGGACCACACCGAGTACCTACTTGACACAATCCCTCACCGAGTTGCGCACATATGCGTTCGCATGAGCAGGGATCTCTTTGACAAGATCTTCAAGGGGGTGCCCAGCATCTGTATCCTCCGCCCAGAAGGCAACTACAGGCCTTAAAGCTTCCCGAAGTTCTTTTAATTCTGCCCAGACAGAATTTACCTTATGGATTGCCTTCTACTGCATTGTCGTTGCCTGCACAAGCTCTCGGTCAGCATCTCGGTGGATCTGCCTTGCCTTGTCAAGAATCAACTGGGCTTCGCCCACCTCTTGAAGTTTGCTGTCCTGGCGCTTGTAAGCTAGCTCACAATCGACTTCTTTCTGCTCATGCTGCTTAGCAGGGGCCTTAGCATCTACAACATAGAAGTGGGGATACACAAATCAACAGACTACAAGATAAGAAAAGCAGAAGCATCAACAGATATAGTCCGGCAAACCGACCTTTGAGTTTTTGCACCAGGGCCTTGCTCTTTGCCTCAAAGGTCTCCTTGGCCTTCTTGCCACCATTCTTGGTGGCCTCCATTTCGGCTAAAGCCGAGTCGCGCTCTCTTCAAAGCCGCTCTTGCTCTCGCCCCATCTCTTCAATTTGGGCTTGCAGAGCCCATACAGATTCAGTGCGCCGAGACTCGACAGCATCAAGCTGCTCAGCATGTTGCCGCTTAATCTTCATGACCTCAGCAGACATGTCGGCATGGATATGTTTTGCCTGCTCTGAGGCCTTCAGTTCTAGCTCCTGCGCCAGAGACTGTTTTCTTGTTAGACCCTACTTGGACAACACAATAGAATAGAAGCAGACTATGGAAGAATTATTGTTACCTTGAAGATGGCATCAAAATCAGATGATTTCTTGACTACCTCAAACCATGCTTCCTTGGCTCGAGATAAGTCAGCGCTATACGTCTGCAGAGACGGGCCGGCTGACATAGTACTCAGCGTCTGGCTTGTAGTAGCCAACTGCGTATCAGGCCTGGCCGCCGCCTTTGCATGCGCCACCAGTCCACCTTAGCCAGTCGCGGTACTCAGCTCCTCTGGCACTGGATTCCTTTCTTGGTTACTCGACATTGGTGGATCTTCAACGACCACTGATGCCTCACCCAGATCACCCACGAGGGCTAGTGGAGTCGAAGGCGCTACTGCGGCCATCTCAACATTCTCCCTTGGCATACTTGGGTCAGCCGGGAGCGGTGGTGTTGGTTCCCGCGGTGGATTTTCCAGTGGCCTGTCAATCACACAAGTATACAGTCAGGATCACAGCAGATTACAAAAATTCTACTCAGATCGTTGGGAGACTTACTTTTCTGCCACACTTTTCTTGAAGCTGATGGGCTTCATCCTCCTCAGGGCAGGCGCAGGCACAAATACCGTGTCTTCTGCTTGTATGTCAGGGAGGGGGAGAAGTTGACTGCTAATTACCAACCCTCCATTGTCACCCAGTGTGGCCTGCGGGGCTGGTCCTGATGAAGAGCTGCCACCTGGATTTCTTTCCATGGTGCTTTCATCCCCTTGGTTAGGCACCGCCATAAAATGTGGTGTTGGCGGCGACCTCCTGCCAAGTCACACGGAATAGGTTCAACAAAAGGATTGGATGGTTCAACAGGGAAGATAGACTTATGAGCAACAGGTCACTTACTGTTCTAACGACTCGGTCGTCGCCTCGCCCTCCTGGGGCTCTTCTGCTACTCCAACCCCAGCTGTAATTCCTATGCCAATTCAGCATCAAAGGTCTACTTCAGCAAAGAAGAGAAGTTGAGATATAGGTGTTACATGTACTCGGCTCCTGCTGCCGACTACCTCCAGATCCACCAGCTCCCAGACAGATCTTGGCGCTTTCCGCATAGATGTCAGCCTTGGCAGTGCATAGGAAAGGTCGGCCCAAGATGATCGGTGAATTCTCACTTCCACCTGTTTCAACTACTACAAAGTCTGCTGTCACGAACGATTCTCCCACTTGCACATGAACATTCTCAAGAATACCCCTAGGGTAACATAGTGACTGATCTGCAAGCTGCAAGCACATGGTTGTGTAGACCAAAGGACCTCTATGCATTAAATCATAAATTACCTTTGGCATGATGTTACACTAGCTCCGAAGTCACAGATAGCCTCCTGGATGTGGTTGATTCCAATGTCAATAGGGATGACAGGTCTCCCTGGATCACCCTTCTTCTCTGGTAGAACTTCATCCAACCATCCTCTAGTGGCTGGTGGAGACGGTGTTGTGTGTCCTGCATCAAAAATGTCTACAAGGTGTGCAGTTTCTAGATCTTCCGGTTGCCCCGGAATCTTACCTTTCTCGGTAGCAGGAACAGAAGTAGCAAGTTGTGAAATTTGAGACTCAATCATCTTATTAAAGCTAAGCTGGTTCTTAAGCGTAGAAGCAAAGCTGGTTCTTAAGCGTAGAAGCAAAGCCTTCTAATCTAGTATTAATTCCTTCAATCATTTTATCATTAGAAGCTAGCCTTTTTGCTAAACCATCAATAACTTTAGTTTGGCCAGAGATTAACTCTCTCAAGGGTGGTTGGAAATTATTATTATAAGCATTACCTTGATAATTACCTGAGTAGTTACCTGGGTAGCTTGGCCTTTGTTGCTGGTTCCATCCTTGATTCTGTTGAGGACGATAGTTGTTGTTGTTGATGTAGTTCACATCCTCTTGAATTTCAGGGCAGTTACTCCCTGAGTGGCCAGTGTCTCCACACTCCTCACAAGTCATGCAGGAATCATGAATGTGCATGACATCATGTTTTGGATTGGTGGTTGCTTCGAGTCTATTGACAAGCAGATCCATCTTTGCAGTCAACATCTCTACTTCCTTAAGTTGATGGATTCCTCCCTTCTTCTTGGATGGCTGAGAACGTTCCTCATTCCATCCTTGGTTTGAGGTCATCTTCTCAATGAGAGCTGATGCATTGTTGATGGTAAGTGACAGGAATGATTCTCCAGCAGCGGCATCTACATTCCCACGGGTGCTACTAGTGAGCCCATGGTAGAAAGTCTGCATCAGCAGCCAATTCTGCATCCCATGATGAGGACAGTCTGCAATGTAGTCCTGGAAGCGTTCCCATGCCTCCGGGACTGACTCGTACTATTGCTGGAAGGATGTGATCTTTGCCCGTAGAGTGTTGGTCTTGCCCACAGGAAAGAACTTGGCGAGGAAGGCAGTGGAGCAGTTGGCCCATGTAGTGTTCCCATCCTTGTTGGCATAGAACCATTGCTTCGCCTTTCCCAAAAGTGAGAATGGAAAAAGGCGGAGTAGTATGGCGTCTCGTGGTACCCCCTTGAAGGTGAAGGTACTACAGATCTCTAGAAAGTGTTGGAGATGAGCACTTGCATCCTCATGCGCTTTCCTGCTGAATTGGTTGGCTTGCACCATGTTGATTAGCCGTGGCTTGAGCTCAAATCCGTTGTCGCCAACGTTAACATTCAGCCCAGTACGAATGTTGGCGGTGGTTGGGGCGGAGAACTAACGGAGACTCTTGTCTGCCATAGCTTCAAACTCTTGTGTTAAAAGACAATGGTTATATTCCATATTGCATGTAAAAGTTTCCTAAGATCTTGATTGAATTCTATCTATCTTATAAATCCTGGCTGATTCCTCTTTCATTCCCCGGCAACGGGGTCAGAAATGCTTGTTGACATCTCTTAGCGTCGTCCTAGTGTCATGTTGTCATCCCCAACGATGGCACCAGAGATGTGGTACTTCTAATCTAGACACTTATACTCAGGTATCCGCAAGCGCACAGATAAAAGACCATTGTAGCATTTCACCCAGGAAAGTCCAGGTATCGTTATTTATACTTTACCACTGGGAATGAACAGAGGAGCAGGATAAAGATAGATAAAGCTATCACTTCTACATGCAATGAGGAATAAGGAAGATAACCATGCCTGTGCAATCTACTCTTAACAGGGATCAATCACAAGGTAAATATGATAAATAATGAATAACATCAGCCAATCATAAGTATCACTCAGAGCACTCCTATTCTAGTACCACTAGGTTGCTACAGCTAGAAATTAGAAAGAACAACTCCTAAGTTATTCTTTATTATAAGTCAAAGTAAACTAGATTAGTGCAATTACACCTATGCAATCATTATTAGACTACTTTATAGCAAAACATAGGGGACATTCCCAAGAAGGTCTGCAAACAAAGTACTCGCCAACCGAGGAACTGGGTCCTACTACTCCTATAAACGGGAGGTGGACTACAAAGGATTCAACGGGTCTATAAGAGTCACACCCGCGATCTACCACACGATCCGGAATATAGGGTGCATCCGCAGGTACACAACGTATAAGCACCACGCTTACACAATGTTGACCACTCACACATGTCGACTTAGGATGAGCGCTATACGATCCCATATTTAGATATAAAGACATCCTAACTATGCAAGGTATATAATCTAAGTAGACAATGAACATTATAACTCCGAACATAATAATTAAGAGCAATGTCAGATCAATCGTAGCAATTATATTGAATATGAAAGATACAGGAACAGAGATACAAAAGCTTTACCAAGCTCTACTTCTCGATGACAATCTAGAGCCCAAGCGATGCTTGTTCTAGTTCTAGATCTAACTAAGCTAGCTATGCCCTAGAATATGGTGGAGCTCTGAGGAACTTCTAAGGTGATGGCTTCCTTCTTGGATGATTGAATGTATGAATGGTTCTGGATTCTTCCTGGGAGGGGGTCAGGCGCTGTATATATAGTCCGGTGGGATGACTGGACCTTTGGATCAAACCGACCTTGAACAACGGTGGAGATCGGAACCCTAATGCGTGGGGGTGCCGCTAGATGAAGATGGAGACTGACAGGTGGGGCCATGGTCCGGCCGACCTTGGGGTGGGGTCGGCCGGACCCACCTGTCAGGGTCTCGGCCCCCCCTTTGATGGAGATGCTCCTGGGGTCTTCTAGAGTCTTCCAGCGTATTCCTTCGCCCGCAATTCCGAATTGATCCTCCGGTTAAGTATATCCTTTGCCGATTTTCCTATAAACTCCCTGGAATTCACAAATTCACCAAAACTGTGGAATTCTATTAATTCAAACCCTAAACTTTCTATTGGTGAACCTTTTTGACCATTTCTCATGATATGTTGACGATTTATGATAGACCGTAACTACCATCAACAAACTCCCCCAAGCTTACCCTTTGCTAGTCCCTTAGCAAAGCTAAACTTAGAAACAACTGAACATCTCTTCAAAAACATTTATACTCATATCCTATTCAAAAAGAATTCCTCCTTTGGATTAGAACAAAAGATCAATTATTACTCATATTACCTTGAAATCATGGAGCTTCTTTGCCTTTACCTAGATCGTGAGCAATTGGAAAACAGAATGATCAAATTGAGCACTATATCTCAAGCTCTTCCATATCACCTTTATTCTGGAGTTTTGCAAGTTTTCAAAGTAAAACTTAGAGATTCCTATGTATGACATCTCTCAAGTCTCTCGATATGTGGTATTTGTGGATCCTCACTAGAGACAAGCAGTTCATGCCTATCCCATACTCTAACAATGGTATATATGTGGAGATTATAGGTATGGGAAAACTTGTGCAAACTTGCAAGGCATATATCTATCAGGTCAAACAATGGATCCAGAGAAAAGTAATCATATAGTCCAACCAAGATGTGCATGTGTAAGGAAAGACAAATTTATTTTGCTCTTTAAAGGGTATCTTACTCCTCAAGTATATCGGAGAACATGGGCTATCAGGCAAATTCTACTTGTCGGGCACTTTTGCACCCATTTTTTCCTCTCAGGCGGGTGTCGGAGCACCCCTTGTTACCTCTCGGGCAGGTGTCGGAGCACCCATTGTTTTAGCTCACACTTTTTTAAATAGTCGGAAACTTGTCCATTTTTTTTTCTGATTTTCATTGTCGGGCACTTGCCCATTTTTGCATAGTCCCACTCCCTAATACTTCTCAGAGTAGATACCAATATTGGAGCATTTATTTATTGATTAATTGTGCACAGTATCTTGATCAAAGAACATGTCAACTTTTCATAAGGGTCAACAAAGCTTGACTCAACTCAATGCAGAGCAAGTGGCATATATGAAAGTGTAAAGTGTAAACATACTTTGGCTCTTGATAGGAATTTAAGCTATGTCATACAGGATCTCATCATGTAGCATTTAAGATTTTCAAAAGATAAATCTCCAGAACTCTAGTGAAACTTGGAACAAGATAAATAGCAGCTCAGATTTTCACACTCAATGTTCATCAATTACCTAGACTTTAGCTCAAGCATTTGCAACCCACAAGTTTCAGGTATAGAGCAAAACATTTTATGTTTAAAATAGTTTTAACCAAAACTTAGGAGAAAGATTGCAACTAGGTATAGAGCATTTATTCAAAATTTAGAGATTGTCTTCAGAGCTCGTATAGCAAGGCAAAATTTTATACTCATTCTTTTTATTCAGACTCTAACTCTAAGACTCTTTTTATTCTATTTCATACTTTTTATAAGCCTAATAAAAATAGTCAAGATACAAGATACTTATCGGATAATACGGGGATTGCTCTTCCCCCAAGCTGGATGTTGACGTACTCGTCCATTCTTGATTCTCTTGAGGTAAGTAGACTATAGGCCTAAGTCCTCTTGGTCTTTAAAATCCTGCAAAGCTCAAATAGACAACAAAGCTCGTGGAATAGATTAAGCATTAGTGGTACTACCTTGTGTGTCTATCACCTTAGAGGATACTTATTGTAAACAGGATTTCTGGATTTTTTTTCAGTTTTATATGTAGAAACTTATAAAGTAATCATGCTAAAAGATATTTTTATTTTTGTCCCGCCACGATGAATATTTCTATGGGGTTGCCTATTGAATTAATCTCATGGGGCTTTAATATTTTTCATGATGCAAATGTATATTTTTATTTTATTTTTCAATGCAATGCAGAAAGTAAATATGCTAAAGGAAAAATAAGCTATGCAATGCTTCAAAGTAAATATGCAGATAACTACCGATTTTACCTTCCGGCGAGGGTTCGGTGATTAGAGTCCGCCGAACCGGACTTCTTGTTGCGCATCACTCTTCAGGTGCATCGGCAAGTCCCGATGTTGGAGACTCTGTCGATTGCTCTTCTTGACGTGCTGGCTCGGGTGTTCATGTTGCTTCTTCTGCTTCTTGTGGTGCAGTCGGCTCATCCTTCATGGTTCCTTCCTCAATCCTTGGTAGTTGGCTCTTCCTTTGTCAGTTGGATTGACGCCTTCTCCTAGCTCTCTTCGGTTGCTCATGAGTGGTGTAGCTGTTGAAGAAGCAGAAGAAGCAACATGAACACCCGAGCCAGCACGTCAAGAAGAGCAATCGACAGAGTCTCCAACATCGGGACTTGCCGATGCACCTGAAGAGTGATGCGCAACAAGAAGTCCGGTTCGGCGGACTCTAATCACCGAACCCTCGCCGGAAGGTAAAATCGGTAGTTATCTGCATATTTACTTTGAAGCATTGCATAGCTTATTTTTCCTTTAGCATATTTACTTTCTGCATTGCATTGAAAAATAAAATAAAAATATACATTTGCATCATGAAAAATATTAAAGCCCCATGAGATTAATTCAATAGGCAACCCCATAGAAATATTCATCGTGGCGGGACAAAAATAAAAATATCTTTTAGCATGATTACTTTATAAGTTTCTACATATAAAACTGAAAAAAATCCAGAAATCCTGTTTACAAATAAGTATCCTCTAAGGTGATAGACACACAAGGTAGTACCACTAATGCTTAATCTATTCCACGAGCTTTGTTGTCTATTTGAGCTTTGCAGGATTTTAAAGACCAAGAGGACTTAGGCCTATAGTCTACTTACCTCAAGAGAATCAAGAATGGACGAGTACGTCAACATCCAGCTTGGGGGAAGAGCAATCCCCGTATTATCCGATAAGTATCTTGTATCTTGACTATTTTTATTAGGCTTATAAAAAGTATGAAATAGAATAAAAAGAGTCTTAGAGTTAGAGTCTGAATAAAAAGAATGAGTATAAAATTTTGCCTTGCTATACGAGCTCTGAAGACAATCTCTAAATTTTGAATAAATGCTCTATACCTAGTTGCAATCTTTCTCCTAAGTTTTGGTTAAAACTATTTTAAACATAAAATGTTTTGCTCTATACCTGAAACTTGTGGGTTGCAAATGCTTGAGCTAAAGTCTAGGTAATTGATGAACATTGAGTGTGAAAATCTGAGCTGCTATTTATCTTGTTCCAAGTTTCACTAGAGTTCTGGAGATTTATCTTTTGAAAATCTTAAATGCTACATGATGAGATCCTGTATGACATAGCTTAAATTCCTATCAAGAGCCAAAGTATGTTTACACTTTACACTTTCATATATGCCACTTGCTCTGCATTGAGTTGAGTCAAGCTTTGTTGACCCTTATGAAAAGTTGACATGTTCTTTGATCAAGATACTGTGCACAATTAATCAATAAATAAATGCTCCAATATTGGTATCTACTCTGAGAAGTATTAGGGAGTGGGACTATGCAAAAATGGGCAAGTGCCCGACAATGAAAATCAGAAAAAAAAATGGACAAGTTTCCGACTATTTAAAAAAGTGTGAGCTAAAACAATGGGTGCTCCGACACCTGCCCGAGAGGTAACAAGGGGTGCTCCGACACCCGCCTGAGAGGAAAAAATGGGTGCAAAAGTGCCCGACAAGTAGAATTTGCCTGATAGCCCATGTTCTCCGATATACTTGAGGAGTAAGATACCCTTTAAAGAGCAAAATAAATTTGTCTTTCCTTACACATGCACATCTTGGTTGGACTATATGATTACTTTTCTCTGGATCCATTGTTTGACCTGATAGATATATGCCTTGCAAGTTTGCACAAGTTTTCCCATACCTATAATCTCCACATATATACCATTGTTAGAGTATGGGATAGGCATGAACTGCTTGTCTCTAGTGAGGATCACAAATACCACATATCGAGAGACTTGAGAGATGTCATACATAGGAATCTCTAAGTTTTACTTTGAAACTTGCAAAACTCCAGAATAAAGGTGATATGGAAGAGCTTGAGATATAGTGCTCAATTTGATCATTCTGTTTTCCAATTGCTCACGATCTAGGTAAAGGCAAAGAAGCTCCATGATTTCAAGGTAATATGAGTAATAATTGATCTTTTGTTCTAATCCAAAGGAGGAATTCTTTTTGAATAGGATATGAGTATAAATGTTTTTGAAGAGATGTTCAGTTGTTTCTAAGTTTAGCTCAAGCATTTGCAACCCACAAGTTTCAGGTATAGAGCAAAACATTTTATGTTTAAAATAGTTTTAACCAAAACTTAGGAGAAAGATTGCAACTAGGTATAGAGCATTTATTCAAAATTTAGAGATTGTCTTCAGAGCTCGTATAGCAAGGCAAAATTTTATACTCATTCTTTTTATTCAGACTCTAACTCTAAGACTCTTTTTATTCTATTTCATACTTTTTATAAGCCTAATAAAAATAGTCAAGATACAAGATACTTATCGGATAATACGGGGATTGCTCTTCCCCCAAGCTGGATGTTGACGTACTCGTCCATTCTTGATTCTCTTGAGGTAAGTAGACTATAGGCCTAAGTCCTCTTGGTCTTTAAAATCCTGCAAAGCTCAAATAGACAACAAAGCTCGTGGAATAGATTAAGCATTAGTGGTACTACCTTGTGTGTCTATCACCTTAGAGGATACTTATTTGTAAACAGGATTTCTGGATTTTTTTCAGTTTTATATGTAGAAACTTATAAAGTAATCATGCTAAAAGATATTTTTATTTTTGTCCCGCCACGATGAATATTTCTATGGGGTTGCCTATTGAATTAATCTCATGGGGCTTTAATATTTTTCATGATGCAAATGTATATTTTTATTTTATTTTTCAATGCAATGCAGAAAGTACATATGCTAAAGGAAAATAAGCTATGCAATGCTTCAAAGTAAATATGCAGATAACTACCGATTTTACCTTCCGGCGAGGGTTCGGTGATTAGAGTCCGCCGAACCGGACTTCTTGTTGCGCATCACTCTTCAGGTGCATCGGCAAGTCCCGATGTTGGAGACTCTGTCGATTGCTCTTCTTGACGTGCTGGCTCGGGTGTTCATGTTGCTTCTTCTGCTTCTTCAACAGCTACACCACTCATGAGCAACCGAAGAGAGCTAGGAGAAGGCGTCAATCCAACTGACAAAGGAAGAGCCAACTACCAAGGATTGAGGAAGGAACCATGAAGGATGAGCCGACTGCACCACAAGAAGCAGAAGAAGCAACATGAACACCCGAGCCAGCACGTCAAGAAGAGCAATCGACAGAGTCTCCAACATCGGGACTTGCCGATGCACCTGAAGAGTGATGCGCAACAAGAAGTCCGGTTCGGCGGACTCTAATCACCGAACCCTCGCCGAAGGTAAAATCGGTAGTTATCTGCATATTTACTTTGAAGCATTGCATAGCTTATTTTTCCTTTAGCATATTTACTTTCTGCATTGCATTGAAAAATAAAATAAAAATATACATTTGCATCATGAAAAATATTAAAGCCCCATGAGATTAATTCAATAGGCAACCCCATAGAAATATTCATCGTGGCGGGACAAAAATAAAAATATCTTTTAGCATGATTACTTTATAAGTTTCTACATATAAAACTGAAAAAAATCCAGAAATCCTGTTTACAAATAAGTATCCTCTAAGGTGATAGACACACAAGGTAGTACCACTAATGCTTAATCTATTCCACGAGCTTTGTTGTCTATTTGAGCTTTGCAGGATTTTAAAGACCAGAGGACTTAGGCCTATAGTCTACTTACCTCAAGAGAATCAAGAATGGACGAGTACGTCAACATCCAGCTTGGGGGAAGAGCAATCCCCGTATTATCCGATAAGTATCTTGTATCTTGACTATTTTTATTAGGCTTATAAAAAGTATGAAATAGAATAAAAAGAGTCTTAGAGTTAGAGTCTGAATAAAAAGAATGAGTATAAAATTTTGCCTTGCTATACGAGCTCTGAAGACAATCTCTAAATTTTGAATAAATGCTCTATACCTAGTTGCAATCTTTCTCCTAAGTTTTGGTTAAAACTATTTTAAACATAAAATGTTTTGCTCTATACCTGAAACTTGTGGGTTGCAAATGCTTGAGCTAAAGTCTAGGTAATTGATGAACATTGAGTGTGAAAATCTGAGCTGCTATTTATCTTGTTCCAAGTTTCACTAGAGTTCTGGAGATTTATCTTTTGAAAATCTTAAATGCTACATGATGAGATCCTGTATGACATAGCTTAAATTCCTATCAAGAGCCAAAGTATGTTTACACTTTACACTTTCATATATGCCACTTGCTCTGCATTGAGTTGAGTCAAGCTTTGTTGACCCTTATGAAAAGTTGACATGTTCTTTGATCAAGATACTGTGCACAATTAATCAATAAATAAATGCTCCAATATTGGTATCTACTCTGAGAAGTATTAGGGAGTGGGACTATGCAAAAATGGGCAAGTGCCCGACAATGAAAATCAGAAAAAAAAATGGACAAGTTTCCGACTATTTAAAAAAGTGTGAGCTAAAACAATGGGTGCTCCGACACCTGCCCGAGAGGTAACAAGGGGTGCTCCGACACCCGCCTGAGAGGAAAAAATGGGTGCAAAAGTGCCCGACAAGTAGAATTTGCCTGATAGCCCATGTTCTCCGATATACTTGAGGAGTAAGATACCCTTTAAAGAGCAAAATAAATTTGTCTTTCCTTACACATGCACATCTTGGTTGGACTATATGATTACTTTTCTCTGGATCCATTGTTTGACCTGATAGATATATGCCTTGCAAGTTTGCACAAGTTTTCCCATACCTATAATCTCCACATATATACCATTGTTAGAGTATGGGATAGGCATGAACTGCTTGTCTCTAGTGAGGATCCACAAATACCACATATCGAGAGACTTGAGAGATGTCATACATAGGAATCTCTAAGTTTTACTTTGAAAACTTGCAAAACTCCAGAATAAAGGTGATATGGAAGAGCTTGAGATATAGTGCTCAATTTGATCATTCTGTTTTCCAATTGCTCACGAT
>JAHUYU010001148.1:0-14856 GCA_030439765.1 Tripidium arundinaceum | reverse complement strand
CTTAACTCTAGTCTAAGTTTATAAATGAGCAATTTAGCTAATAAACTCAAATATTGGAGAACTCAAAGTTATAAACTAGGACTAATAAAATATAAGACAGAGCAACTATTCATCATTTCAACATGGAGATCAACATATTTACATCACACATGTGAAATAAAACAAATATTTTTGGATTTTTTATTTTTTAGTTTTTTTAGAATTATAAATTCAGAAAATAAATTGTGGAAATTAAATGCGGAAATTAAGATACATGTTACCTCAGGTGGGGGTCCTCCCCCAAGCTAGATCTTGGCTCAAGGATTGGGGTTGTACCCCATGGATCGCCATATGCCAACTGCTGGTCATTCTGTAGCTTCAGCAGTGCATTCATCTGGGACATCTGCTATTGTTGTTGCTGCTGCCACTGAGTAGTATCCTCCATCCCGGCCTCTGCTACTTATAGAAGGCAATCACCGATGTAGCAAGGCTGGAAACAATGGCTAGGAGCTTCAGGAGGCGGTTGGGGCCGAGATGCTGCCAGGAGGGGTCGGTCGACCCACTGGTGTGGCCGCACCAGGGGTGGGTCCCCTCTAGCCCAAGTTTTGCAGGTGTCCTCCAATGGCTCTTTGAAGCTCCTGACCATTGGTGATTCGAACGTTGGTGACCGTTTGCTTGCTCAGGTATAAATTTTCCACAAATTTGCATATATTTTGAATTTTTTATGAAAATTTTCAAAATTGTAAATTGAAAACAGAAAAATCTAAGGATTCTAAAACTGATTTTTAGAAAGTTTTTCATGTGTTTTGAAATTTTTTATTTTATTTTACTATAACATGTTATTTTAATTTTTAATATAAAAAATAAATAAATGGTAACTACCATTTTACCTTTAGCGAAGGACTCACCATTTTTCATCCGATGGGTAAGACGTATCTTCTGTTAATTCCCTGCATTAAAACTTTCTAGGGAATTCACGGGTTGCCCTGGAATTTTTCCTGATTGATCGACAGGAATAGCAGCAGCTAGGGTTGCTAAATTACTTTTAATGATTTTATTAAAATATAATTGATCTTTTACAGCGAAGGATAAACTTTTCATATTAACATTAATTGTTTCTAACATCTTATCATGGAAAGCGAGTTTCTTGTTTAAATTTTCATTAATTTTAACTTGTCCTAATACAAATTCTTTAAACGAAGGTTGATTCGAATTAAAATTAGAATTGAGATTCGAATTACCTTGTCGTTGGTTATTCCACCCATTATTACCTTGTTGGCGGAACCCATTGTTGATGAAAGAGACGTCTTCCTGGGTCTCGGGGCAGTTATTCCCCGAATGACCAACATTACCACAGACTTCACAAGTCATTTGTGTTTCCATGGCTTGAGCGATACTTCTGATGGATTCCTTCTCTTGAGCTTATTCATCAAGACGCTAGATGAGAAGGTCCAGCTTGGCTTTTAGCATGTCAACTTCCTTAACAGTGTGCATGCCTCTTCTATTTTGGCTTCTCTCATCCTTCCATCCTTGATTAGTGACCATTTTATTGATCAATGACGTGGCATCATTGATGGTAAGGGAGAGAAATGCACCTCCAGCAGTTGCATCAAGGTGGCCTTTGGACATGGGTGTGAGCCCATCATAAAAATTTTGTAAGATTAGCCAGTTTTCAATCCCATGATGAGGACAGGCAAGGATATAATCTTGAAGTCATTCCCATGCCTCATGAATTGTTTCCTCTTGATTCTGCTAGAAATTTGATATCCTTCCCCTCAAAGCATTGGTCTTGGAGAGCGGGAAATACTTTGCTAGGAATGCTGCTGCACATTTTGTCCATGTATCAACTATAATTGAGTCCTTGTAGAACCACTGTTTTGCTCTTCCCGCAAGGGAAAAGGGAAACAAACTGATCTTGATCGTATCCGGCATAATATCCTTTATGACTATAGTGTCACAAAGTTCCAGGAACTGCTGTAAGTGTGCACTAGCATCCTCACTTGGCAAGCCAGTGAATTGATTTGCTTGCACCATCGTGATGAGACCAGTACGGAGCTTGAAGTTCTGGTCACCAACATTGACAGCGGGCCCTGTCAGCATGTTGGCAATGGCTAGCATGGAGAACTCGCGCAACGCCTTGTTAGCCATAGGTTCGATTGCAGGTGGTGTGGTGGAACGTGGCTTGGTTCCGGAGGCAGACGGAGAGTGTAGAATGCTGGTTCATCCTTTCCTCAAGATTGCCTCAGGATCGTCAATGAAGTTCGGAGGCAGCTGAAATCCAACTCCACTTCCACACATAAACTATCCTGTTTTCATCCACAACATGGAGAAAACATGCAAAGTTAACCTGAATGAGCAATAATTACTATACTTTATTATTACCATTGAACTTATCCAAGATTAATCTAGCCTTCCCCGGCAACGGCGCCAGAAATGCTTGTTGGTATTTCTTAACATCATCACTATGAATGTAGCATTTCTACCATTCATAGATAATAATGCTAACAAATACACTGATAGTTCAGGCTCTATTCAATCTGCAAGCGCACAGATCTATCATTGTAGCATTTCACCTAGAGTATTCAGGGTATCGTTATTTATATTTTCCCATGGGAAGGCAATAGCTAATCATGGATATTGGATAGCTCAATGTTAATAATATAGCATAATAACCAATTGTTCATCAGGGGTAAATGAAACATTGATAAATTGGGGATAGTGAAGTTTCACACAGGCATATATGAGCATCTCTATCAGGGGTAAAGAAAGATAATTGAATAAAAGAATAAAGAATAAAAGAATATCCTAACTAGAACAATCTATTATAGTTATTGTCAAGAATTCTAGCAAGTCATACAATTAATATAAACCAGGTCTGATGATGACGTCATGAGCCCTTAGCCGATTCTGATGATAATCCATTTTAGCCGATTCGATAGATATCAAGGCTTTAAAACAAATCTCCCAAATCTCGGATTTTTATGCATCCATTCCAAAATTTGGTGTCAATAGGTGGTCAAGGGCTGGCCGCTCCTAGGGGGCGGCCGCTCCCCTCCTGGCTTCGTTCGAGCCCAAACTTCACGAGCCGCCTCACACTTGACTTTTCACAAAAGTTCAAGTGTGGGGGAGGATGGTGAGATTCTCACTACAAGCTCCATACACACCAAAGGTCGTCTTAAGAAATGCTAGCTCTGCCTTGCTAAAAAATGAAAAAAAGAGAGAAAAAATGATATATATAAAAAAGGGGAAAGAGAGAAAGTTGAAAAAAAAATGAAAAAAGAGAGAAAAAATGATATATGATAAAAAAAGAGAGGAAGAGAGAGAAGGAGCAAGCTAGCCCCATATAACCATCATAAACACCAAATGCTCCACCCAACATTGTTATCACACTTATACAAGCAGGAAGGTTTCTCTTCTTCTAAGCCTTTGCTTACCACCGCGATCAAGCCACCAGCGAAGTAGTCTCAAAACTTCCACCACATTACACTACCGGAAAGTACACTCAGGTATGCAAAGGTAATAAATGTTCACTAACTCCTTTACTCATGTTTGTCTCCATATGAATATAGCTTGATCATACAAGTCATGCTTCCCTTGTCTATGTCATATGCTCCAGTTTGGGTGTATTCTTAAGGTACATCCATAGGTTTTTTAAATTAAGCATGGTGCTTAGGTTAAAATAGCCTTCTTTGATCAAGATTTAACATGGTGTTGAATCTTGATTAATGAATTTTGAGTTTATATAAACAATGGAAGTAATCTAAAATGGAGATAAACCAAGGCTAGTTATATCTTTGCAACTTTACCTCAGCCTTGTTTGAATAAAAAGTTGGATGAACAAAATAAAACAATTTTTTTGAAATTGAATAACAAATAATAAAATAATAATAAGTAATAAATTTTAGGCTCCCCGGTGTTTGAACCAGTAGAGCCCTTTCTTGTTTCTGTTTTGTGTTTCTTTGTTGAATAAAATAGGTACAAGAATATGTGTGGGGGAGATCTCTCTAGCATAATGAACTCACAACCGAGATCTCCCACACCAACATGTTGCACAACATCGACAACCTATCATGTAGAAGGATAGGACAGACAGCTCCTTCTCTTTTGAACGATGGTTTGTGTGACTCTACCCTCAACTCCCAACATCTTTGAGTTCAAACGAATATAATTCTTATCACTAAAATTAAAACTCAAATGAACCAACCATGCCTCCATGCAAATGATCTACCACACTTCGTCCAAAATTCTAAAAAAAAGCGACATGATCATAATATTTTTGAGATAGAAGCCTACATGAAGTTTGTTCCACATACATACACTTATGCTTGTGGGAAAATATTCTAATAGGACAATCATGTTGACTAAGTTGTTGCGAGGTGTGATATAGTTCTGACTTAGAAATCCTACCATTTCTATTTGAAGTACTTGGAGAATTTGTTTTGATAAAAATGCTATAAAACCATAGTATCACATACTCCTCAATTGGTGAGCAATTCCTACCAAAGCCAAATTTGATATCTTGCAAAGTTTAAAGCCTTCCACATATGCATGTAAAACATGTGTTTTTCTCTATTTTTCATACAAGTTGGCGGTATGGAATAAGTCGTTAGTAACCGCCAACACATGTGTCCATATTTTTTTATAAACTTTTGCATAGCCCATGTCTCTTTTTCTAGACCATATAGTTAGAGAGAGATCATTATCTTTTTAGAACATGGAGTAGCGAACAAACATTTTTTGTCTACTCCTAGTGTAGGAGCAAAACCTTTGGTGGATGGAGGCATGTTTTTGCGTACTCCCAGTGTAGGAGCAGCACTTAAATGTGGGTGTACGTGATCTTGATCTTGGGAGCATGATAAGTCTCTCAACAAGGGTCAACAAGACTTGACCAAACTCAACACAATAACAAGCAGCATATGTGGAAGGCTTTAAACTTTGCAAGATATCAAATTTGGCTTTGGTAGGAATTGCTCACCAATTGAGGAGTATGTGATACTATGGTTTTATAGCATTTTTATCAAAACAAATTCTCCAAGTACTTCAAATAGAAATGGTAGGATTTCTAAGTCAGAACTATATCACACCTCGCAACAACTTAGTCAACATGATTGTCCTATTAGAATATTTTCCCACAAGCATAAGTGTATGTATGTGGAACAAACTTCATGTAGGCTTCTATCTCAAAAATATTATGATCATGTCGCTTTTTTTTAGAATTTTGGACGAAGTGTGGTAGATCATTTGCATGGAGGCATGGTTGGTTCATTTGAGTTTTAATTTTAGTGATAAGAATTATATTCGTTTGAACTCAAAGATGTTGGGAGTTGAGGGTAGAGTCACACAAACCATCGTTCAAAAGAGAAGGAGCTGTCTGTCCTATCCTTCTACATGATAGGTTGTCGATGTTGTGCAACATGTTGGTGTGGGAGATCTCGGTTGTGAGTTCATTATGCTAGAGAGATCTCCCCCACACATATTCTTGTACCTATTTTATTCAACAAAGAAACACAAAACAGAAACAAGAAAGGGCTCTACTGGTTCAAACACCGGGGAGCCTAAAATTTATTACTTATTATTATTTTATTATTTGTTATTCAATTTCAAAAAAATTGTTTTATTTTGTTCATCCAACTTTTTATTCAAACAAGGCTGAGGTAAAGTTGCAAAGATATAACTAGCCTTGGTTTATCTCCATTTTAGATTACTTCCATTGTTTATATAAACTCAAAATTCATTAATCAAGATTCAACACCATGTTAAATCTTGATCAAAGAAGGCTATTTTAACCTAAGCACCATGCTTAATTTAAAAAACCTATGGATGTACCTTAAGAATACACCCAAACTGGAGCATATGACATAGACAAGGGAAGCATGACTTGTATGATCAAGCTATATTCATATGGAGACAAACATGAGTAAAGGAGTTAGTGAACATTTATTACCTTTGCATACCTGAGTGTACTTTCCGGTAGTGTAATGTGGTGGAAGTTTTGAGACTACTTCGCTGGTGGCTTGATCGCGGTGGTAAGCAAAGGCTTAGAAGAAGAGAAACCTTCCTGCTTGTATAAGTGTGATAACAATGTTGGGTGGAGCATTTGGTGTTTATGATGGTTATATGGGGCTAGCTTGCTCCTTCTCTCTCTTCCTCTCTTTTTTTATCATATATCATTTTTTCTCTCTTTTTTCATTTTTTTTTCAACTTTCTCTCTTTCCCCTTTTTTATATATATCATTTTTTCTCTCTTTTTTTCATTTTTTAGCAAGGCAGAGCTAGCATTTCTTAAGACGACCTTTGGTGTGTATGGAGCTTGTAGTGAGAATCTCACCATCCTCCCCCACACTTGAACTTTTGTGAAAAGTCAAGTGTGAGGCGGCTCGTGAAGTTTGGGCTCGAACGAAGCCAGGAGGGGAGCGGCCGCCCCCTAGGAGCGGCCAGCCCTTGACCACCTATTGACACCAAATTTTGGAATGGATGCATAAAAATCCGAGATTTGGGAGATTTGTTTTAAAGCCTTGATATCTATCGAATCGGCTAAAATGGATTATCATCAGAATCGGCTAAGGGCTCATGACGTCATCATCAGACCTGGTTTATATTAATTGTATTGACTTGCTAGAATTCTTGACAATAACTATAATAGATTGTTCTAGTTAGGATATTCTTTTATTCTTTATTCTTTTATTCAATTATCTTTCTTTACCCCTGATAGAGATGCTCATATATGCCTGTGTGAAACTTCACTATCCCCAATTTATCAATGTTTCATTTACCCCTGATGAACAATTGGTTATTATGCTATATTATTAACATTGAGCTATCCAATATCCATGATTAGCTATTGCCTTCCCATGGGAAATATAAATAACGATACCCTGAATACTCTAGGTGAAATGCTACAATGATAGATCTGTGCGCTTGCAGATTGAATAGAGCCTGAACTATCAGTGTATTTGTTAGCATTATTATCTATGAATGGTAGAAATGCTACATTCATAGTGATGATGTTAAGAAATACCAACAAGCATTTCTGGCGCCGTTGCCGGGGAAGGCTAGATTAATCTTGGATAAGTTCAATGGTAATAATAAAGTATAGTAATTATTGCTCATTCAGGTTAACTTTGCATGTTTTCTCCATGTTGTGGATGAAAACAGGATAGTTTATGTGTGGAAGTGGAGTTGGATTTCAGCTGCCTCCGAACTTCATTGACGATCCTGAGGCAATCTTGAGGAAAGGATGAACCAGCATTCTACACTCTCCGTCTGCCTCCGGAACCAAGCCACGTTCCACCACACCACCTGCAATCGAACCTATGGCTAACAAGGCGTTGCGCGAGTTCTCCATGCTAGCCATTGCCAACATGCTGACAGGGCCCGCTGTCAATGTTGGTGACCAGAACTTCAAGCTCCGTACTGGTCTCATCACGATGGTGCAAGCAAATCAATTCACTGGCTTGCCAAGTGAGGATGCTAGTGCACACTTACAGCAGTTCCTGGAACTTTGTGACACTATAGTCATAAAGGATATTATGCCGGATACGATCAAGATCAGTTTGTTTCCCTTTTCCCTTGCGGGAAGAGCAAAACAGTGGTTCTACAAGGACTCAATTATAGTTGATACATGGACAAAATGTGCAGCAGCATTCCTAGCAAAGTATTTCCCGCTCTCCAAGACCAATGCTTTGAGGGGAAGGATATCAAATTTCTAGCAGAATCAAGAGGAAACAATTCATGAGGCATGGGAATGACTTCAAGATTATATCCTTGCCTGTCCTCATCATGGGATTGAAAACTGGCTAATCTTACAAAATTTTTATGATGGGCTCACACCCATGTCCAAAGGCACCTTGATGCAACTGCTGGAGGTGCATTTCTCTCCCTTACCATCAATGATGCCACGTCATTGATCAATAAAATGGTCACTAATCAAGGATGGAAGGATGAGAGAAGCCAAATAGAAGAGGCATGCACACTGTTAAGGAAGTTGACATGCTAAAAGCCAAGCTGGACCTTCTCATCTAGCGTCTTGATGAATAAGCTCAAGAGAAGGAATCCATCAGAAGTATCGCTCAAGCCATGGAAACACAAATGACTTGTGAAGTCTGTGGTAATGTTGGTCATTCGGGGAATAACTGCCCCGAGACCCAGGAAGACGTCTCTTTCATCAACAATGGGTTCCGCCAACAAGGTAATAATGGGTGGAATAACCAACGACAAGGTAATTCGAATCTCAATTCTAATTTTAATTCGAATCAACCTTCGTTTAAAGAATTTGTATTAGGACAAGTTAAAATTAATGAAAATTTAAACAAGAAACTCGCTTTCCATGATAAGATGTTAGAAACAATTAATGTTAATATGAAAAGTTTATCCTTCGCTGTAAAAGATCAATTATATTTTAATAAAATCATTAAAAGTAATTTAGCAACCCTAGCTGCTGCTATTCCTGTCGATCAATCAGGAAAAATTCCAGGGCAACCCGTGAATTCCCTAGAAAGTTTTAATGCAGGGAATTAACAGAAGATACGTCTTACCCATCGGATGAAAAATGGTGAGTCCTTCGCTAAGGTAAAATGGTAGTTACCATTTATTTATTTTTTATATTAAAAATTAAAATAACATGTTATAGTAAAATAAAATAAAAAATTTCAAAACACATGAAAAACTTTCTAAAAATCAGTTTTAGAATCCTTAGATTTTTCTGTTTTCAATTTACAATTTTGAAAATTTTCATAAAAAATTCAAAATATATGCAAATTTGTGGAAAATTTATACCTGAGCAAGCAAACGGTCACCAACGTTCGAATCACCAATGGTCAGGAGCTTCAAAGAGCCATTGGAGGACACCTGCAAAACTTGGGCTAGAGGGGACCCACCCCTGGTGCGGCCACACCAGTGGGTCGACCGACCCCTCCTGGCAGCATCTCGGCCCCAACCGCCTCCTGAAGCTCCTAGCCATTGTTTCCAGCCTTGCTACATCGGTGATTGCCTTCTATAAGTAGCAGAGGCCGGGATGGAGGATACTACTCAGTGGCAGCAGCAACAACAATAGCAGATGTCCCAGATGAATGCACTGCTGAAGCTACAGAATGACCAGCAGTTGGCATATGGCGATCCATGGGGTACAACCCCAATCCTTGAGCCAAGATCTAGCTTGGGGGAGGACCCCCACCTGAGGTAACATGTATCTTAATTTCCGCATTTAATTTCCACAATTTATTTTCTGAATTTATAATTCTAAAAAAACTAAAAAATAAAAAATCCAAAAATATTTGTTTTATTTCACATGTGTGATGTAAATATGTTGATCTCCATGTTGAAATGATGAATAGTTGCTCTGTCTTATATTTTATTAGTCCTAGTTTATAACTTTGAGTTCTCCAATATTTGAGTTTATTAGCTAAATTGCTCATTTATAAAATTTGAACTTAGTGGGATGCATAAAGCTTAACTCTAGTCTAAAGTGTTATGAGATAAGATTTAGCGAACTATGAATTTACTATGAATTTGTTCTAAGAGAGACTAGATATCCAGAGATTTTACCTTAAAAATTCAAAATCTTAAGTTCCTCAATGATATATTTCCTACCAGAGCCATATGATGTTTTTAGTATAAGAAACCATACTCATATGCTACTTGTATTTTTATTAAGCTTTGTCAAATTGTTGTGACCATTGTTGAGATTATTTTCATGCACCCAAGGTTAAGATTCACGTACACCCACAACTAAAGTGCTGACTCTTACACTAAGAGTTACACAACTCATTTTGTTTGTCTACTAAAAATGCTCCAATTATTATGATTCTCTCTCAAAAAAATATTCATGTGCCAAAAGAGTATGGCTATGCTAAAAAAAACATACCAAAGTGCATGAGAAAAAGAAAGCATGCCAAAGAACATGATGAAAAAAAGAGAGAAAACAATGGGCACTTCGATGTCCGCCCCGAGAGAAAAACAATGGGTACCTCGATACTCACCAGTGAGAATATGATAGCCCATACTCTTAGAAGCACTTTCAAAAGAGAAAAAAGAGAGTCATCATAAAAGGAGTACAAAAAATAATATCTATTTCCACACACTTGCACTTCTTGATCTAAGTGTATGACTTGTATCTCCTTTTGGTCCAGTTTTTGACTTAGCAATATTATGAAATGCAAGTAAGTTATTTTCTTCATACCTACCTATAACTCCACATAAGCCAATTAGAAGTAGGATGAAAGAAAGGAAAAATTCAAAAGCTGTTGGTGAGGAATACATATACACATTGAGCGAATGAGTAAATCATTCGAGGAACTACTTCTCTTTGCAAAAATATTTAAAAACTCTGGACAGATAGTTGATCGAAGAATAGAGGATTAGTGGCAGTGGCGGATGCAGAACGGAATTGAAGGGGGGGCTGGTTTCTTCTTCTTCCTCTATCTCTTCATTTTTTTCTTTCCTTCACCTCTTCTTCTCCCTCACTCTCCCTATATTTCCATTGATGCACCAGCTGTAGGGGGGGCTGGAGCTCCATTTTTCTTCTTTCGTCCACCTCTTCTTCTCCCTCACCCTCTCTATATTTCTATTAGCGCACCAGCTGTAGGGGGGGCTGGAGCCCCCCCAGCCCCCCCCTGTAGATCCGCCCCTGATAGTGGTTCTCCATTAACTGGTCTGTCTTATGATTACTAAAGATTAAGAGTCAAGGTACATAAGCCCCATGAGTTGCAAAATAATAAAGGATGAGTAATATGCTAGTATATTCAAGTTGAGGAAGAACACTTAGTTATAAACCTAGTGCTCTTAGAATATAATCAGCATTGTAGCTACTTCTGATCAACAACCTATGTCTTAGCTTTTGCCTGGGACGTGCAAAGGGTAAGCTTGGGGGAACTTGTTGGCGGTTACTAATGACCTATTTCATACCGCCAACTTGTATTAAAAATGGAGAAAAAATACATATTTTACATGCATATGTCTTTGATATTCACCTAGTTCCACATGTATTGGAAGATTATTGTTTTGCAAGACTTAAGTGTGGAATTAGTGTAAAACTCAGGAAAATGCGCAATCAACAAAGCGTATTCATGCGGCCCAAGTTGGAGAATGTGAAGAAGGCCAAATCCACGACGCGAACCAGGGACAATACTCAACATAGAAGTGATCCAGACCCATCAGGGAGCCCACCAGACAAAGTCAGTGGCTAGAGGCGGCAGCCAGGGTGCGGCCGCCCCCTGGTGGCGTGTCTCGAGCCCATCTTTCGCATGGTGGTTCCTATGGCGGTGCTAATGAGGGTTCCATGAGTTACCAAGATTATACGTCCATAAACCATCCTTTAGGCACTATAAAAAGCAGTCTTGTTCTCCTCTGTAATCAAGTTTCACACATTCAGGCAATACAACTCCAGAGCTCTCTAGTTTTAGTTTATCATTTTAGTTCTAGTTTAGATCTGGAGCAGAGCTTCAAGTTGTAAGGAGGAGAAGAACATCTTGGTTGATCATGGTATGAATAAATCTAGTTCTAGTTCCATCTTGTTCTTGCTCTCTACTTATATTTATAGTATTGTTCTTGAATTAGAGCCTAGTTCTCCATTCATGTTCTTCGTATTAGAACTAGTTTTTAGTTCGAGTATCTTGATCATGATGATTAGAACTTTGATCTTTATTAAACATATAATTAGTATGATCATGTTTAGACTAATGTCTAGATGGTGGTTTATCAAGTCTTCGGATTTGCATATGTTCTGTACCTATCGATCCATAGGATCGGGGTCCCGGGGAGCATATGTGGTTTTCATGCATGCAAGTGTGGTACTTGGATATAAGGAACGGGTAATTGCACTTCGTGCTCCACGGTAGTGGGGTAGGCGGCAGGTGGTGACAGCCCTGTCCGTCCCTAGTACCCCCCCACGTTCGGGTACGGTGTAGGAGTCTAAAGCGATGCGGGGAGCTGGCAGACTAGACCTTAGGCATTCTCCCGATCCATCTAGATGTGAATCTGACCATGTTTATATTAATTGTATGACTTGCTAGAATTCTTGACAATAACTATAATAGATTGTTCTAGTTAGGATATTCTTTTATTCTTCTTCTTTGCATGGAAGTTGCAGATCGAAGGTGCGACGATGACGACATAGCGGAGGAAGGAGGGAAAAATCTAATTTACTAACTTAGGGATTTCCAACTAGAGGCTCCCCTTACGGTATTTCTGGTGTGCTTCGTCCAAGGGGTTCGTACATATATATAGAGAGGAGAACTCTCCACATCTACATCAACTAGCAATATGGTACTAATTGATGTTGTACCATCCACCTTTACTAATGAGCCTAAATAAACATTAAAGCCTATTAGTAAATAAAGACATGGGCTTTTAAGGTTTATTAGGATTATTGCATATGGGCTTTGAGCGTTGAGGAAAAATGAGAGATTTTATTATTTTCGGAATTAAATAAATTCATGAATAAAATAATTCCAGAAAAATCCAGAATTGCTTTTTATGCCGCGAAAATACTCTGAAAATCCGGGGGAAATTCTCAGAGACTTTTTGGAACATGAGGAAGCCAAATAAAGTATTTGGAGCTCATGAAAGGATATTTTGGAGAATCTAAAAATTAGATTATGCTAATAGAAAAGCGGAAAAAAAAATCCAGAGGAAGCCGAAAAAATTCTCGGGAAGTTTTTAGTGATAGGTTGATGAATGATGGGCATAATGGAGTGATTTGGAGCAGAAGAAGATCTTCTCCAAATGAAAAGATTAGGATTGAGAGAGCAGGAATTTGATTATAGAAAAAGACTAGGACGAGCCAAAGACCGATAAACGACTTACTAAACGCGTTTTGAAAATTTTACTCACTCATAACACCAAGACAACAAACAAGCAACAACACATTATCCAAGTGCCCGTCAAAATTAGAAAACTTTAAAAATTCACATTTTTCCTATAACTAAATTTGCGCTAGCTCAAACTAAACTTGGTAAATTTTATCCAAATATTAAAAACCTTTTATTTTATTTAGTGTTTTCCATGCACAACCCAAAATCAGAAATTTTGGGATGTGACAGTCATTGGTAACTCCCTTGGAGGGCCAATGTTAGTATTTCTTAACATCATCACTATGAATGTAGCATTTCAACCATTCATAGATAATAATGCTAACAAATACACTGATAGTTCAAGCACTATTCAATCCACAAGCGCACAGATCTATCATTGTAGCATTTCACCCAGAGTATTCAGGGTATCATTATTTATATTTTCCCATGGGAAGGCAATAGCTAATCATGGATATTGGATAGCTCAATGTTAATAATATAGCATAATAACCAATTGTTCATCAGGGGTAAATGAAACATTGATAAATTGGGGATAGTGAAGTTTCACACAGGCATATATAGCATCTCTATCAAGGGTAAAGGAAGATAATTAAATAAAAGAATAAAGAATAAAAGAATATCCTAACTAGAACAATCTATTATAGTTATTGTCAAGAATTCTAGCAAGTCATACAATTAATATAAACATGGTCAGATTCACATCTAGATGGATCGGGAGAATGCCTAAGGTCTAGTCTGCCAGCTCCCCGCATCGCTTTAGACTCCTACACCGTACCCGAACGTGGGGGGGTACTAGGGACGGACAGGGCTGTCACCACCTGCCGCCTACCCCACTACCGTGGAGCACGAAGTGCAATTACCCGTTCCCTTATATCCAAGTACCACACTTGCATGCATGAAAACCACATATGCTCCCCCGGGACCCCGATCCTATGGATCGATAGGTACAGAACATATGCAAATCCGAAGACCTTGATAAACCACCATCTAGACATTAGTCTAAACATGATCATACTAATTATATGTTTAATAAAGATCAAAGTTCTAATCATCATGATCAAGATACTCGAACTAAAAACTAGTTCTAATACGAAGAACATGAATGGAGAACTAGGCTCTAATTCAAGAACAATACTATAAATATAAGTAGAGAGCAAGAACAAGATGGGAACTAGAACTAGATTTATTCATACCATGATCAACCAAGATGTTCTTCTCCTCCTTACAACTTGAAGCTCTGCTCCAGATCTAAACTAGAACTAAAATGATAAACTAAAACTAGAGAGCTCTGGAGTTGTATTGCCTGAATGTGTGAAACTTGATTACAGAGGAGAACAAGACTGCTTTTTATAGTGCCTAAAGGATGGTTTATGGACGTATAATCTTGGTAACTCATGGAACCCTCATTAGCACCGCCATAGGAACCACCATGCGAAAGATGGGCTCGAGACACGCCACCAGGGGGCGGCCGCACCCTGGCTGCCGCCTCTAGCCACTGACTTTGTCTGGTGGGCTCCCTGATGGGTCTGGATCACTTCTATGTTGAGTATTGTCCCTGGTTCGCGTCGTGGATTTGGCCTTCTTCACATTCTCCAACTTGGGCCGCATGAATACGCTTTGTTGATTGCGCATTTTCCTGAGTTTTACACTAATTCCACACTTAAGTCTTGCAAAACAATAATCTTCCAATACATGTGGAACTAGGTGAATATCAAAGACATATGCATGTAAAATATGTATTTTTTCTCCATTTTTAATACAAGTTGGCGGTATGAAATAGGTCATTAGTAACCGCCAACAAGTTCCCCCAAGCTTACCCTTTGCACGTCCCAGGCAAAAGCTAAGACATAGGTTGTTGATCAGAAGTAGCTACAATGCTGATTATATTCTAAGAGCACTAGGTTTATAACTAAGTGTTCTTCCTCAACTTGAATATACTAGCATATTACTCATCCTTTATTATTTTGCAACTCATGGGGCTTATGTACCTTGACTCTTAATCTTTAGTAATCATAAGACAGACCAGTTAATGGAGAACCACTAATCAGGGGCGGATCTACAGGGGGGGG
>JAHUYU010002355.1:0-11398 GCA_030439765.1 Tripidium arundinaceum | reverse complement strand
CAGTACTTAACTAAGGAGGATAATAGCTCTGATGGATCTGTGCTTGCACGACAGTGTTAAGTTATGGTATCCTACTTGTGGTGAAAGTATACAACCTCTGCAGAGTATAAAATCTATCTGGATAGCCGTATTCGCGGTCTCGAACGGGTTACGGTTTGGTTTCAACAACTAGATAGGTTGAGATGAGTGGAAACATGAGCGTGTGTGATTTTGAAAATAAATGGTTGTCTGCCATGTGTTGTGGGAACAGAGTGTTCAGCAGCACTTAAAATTGTGACAAACCCCTTTTCAGAAATACTCTTATATATGGACAAAATATGTATTTTTGAAAGAAGGTATTTATAAACTGAAACCCTGCATGTGTCCAAAAGATAGCTTTATGCAAATAAAACCAAAGCCTTATCTTTGATTTATCCATATGCATGTATTGTTATCCCACTCCGTAGGGTAAGGTTGGATTTGCTGAGTACATTTGTACTCACCCTTACTTTGTTGTACAGAGGAGGGCCCGGACTTTAACCCCGAAGCTGCGTTTGAGTAAGGTCGTGTCTGCACCTAGCTTAGCCTATGGCATTGGATCGCCAGATACTAGTATGTTGGTTTGTGTGGATCTTTGGATCCACTTGTATCTTTATTTTGGCGTGGTTTAAGCGCTCGTTTTTGTTCGAACTACTACTTTGAGACTATCTGATGTAATAAATATGCGTACTAACCTCTTGGGACTAGTATTTGCATCACATTTGAGTTCTCGAATAACAAGGGGCGCTTCACTCGAGCCCAAGGCGCGAATCGCCCCCGACTACCGTTAAGTGCAGCCCGAGCCAAGAAGGCCTGCTATCAAGCCCTCAGAAGGACGTGCGTCGCCGAGCGATGGATTGGCACAAAGCCGGGGCCCAGACGCCCCCGTCGCTCAACCCACGGCAGGCCAAGGTGAGCAGGGCGCGCCATGCGGGCTCAGAGACGACAACTCCCCGACAAGTTGGCCCAGCCCTAGCTCGGGCTCCCCTCACACGACGCCCAAACTAATCGCTACTCGGCTTCGAAGCTGAGAATCCGACCAAGGGCTCGGGCACCCCTAGAAGGGCACCCGACCCATGGTAGCCGAGGCCATGACCACCACAATCGACTCAGGTCATTGGAGATAGGACTCAGCCCCTCGTTGCCATCATGGGCCCGACCCAGAAGGCCACGAAGGGCTCGGGGGCTCCTGATGAGAGTCAAACATAGGGGTATGTTAAGTCCTCGGGAAGGATCCCCGACCGGCAGATCCCCCGACCGACCTTTCAAGGTCGCTCGGGGGCTATACCCATCGAGTACACTCACGCGCACCCTCTGGCCAAGAGTTAGGCAGAGCCCGAGCATGCCCACGGCCACTACTCAGGGCTCGGGGGCTCACCAGAGCCCCGGGCTCCTGAGCAACGGCAGCCCGAGCCTGACTCCAGCCCAGCTACCAACCCAAGCCAACGCTCGGGTTGGAGACCGACGTCCCGAGCGACGGCCAACCCTGCCGAGCATCCAAGGCCCCAGCAAGCACAAAGATCCCACAGCGCCAGCCTGTTCAACGGGCGCGAGGCACTGTCGATCGCTTCTTCGATAGGGTCACGCAGCTGGCGTGACACAATAGGACAAGCTACTTCACCAGCCCTAGGGCCGCGGGCTCCCGGGCCCACTCGTCAGCCCCCAGCCGGAACACCTTCGCAGCCAAGGAGACCTTGAAGGTTCACCCGGTGGAGGCTGGGTCGCAACGGACAACCCCTGAAGGTCAAGTGTCAAGGGCTTCAGACGTCAGGCGGCGCCCACAGCTTCCCCAACTCCACGACAAGACCAAGGTCCATCCACGCCACGGCAGCACCCTCCTGCACTCAGCGCAAGAAGACCATAGACCGAAACCCCCAAACCGACTTGTACCCAACCTTCCTCGGTATATAAGGGGAGGGTTGGCTCCTAGAGAGAGGGAGGCAAAACCGAGAAAGCCCATTCGATGGATTAGACATTCAGATGCCGATTGGACATGAGAACCATAGGCCGAGAGAGCAACAACTGGCAACCTAGCAAGAGAGAGGGCCGATTCCCTTAATCGATGGGAAGAAACCTCACCGCCGACGAGCCGTAGGATAGCACCGAGCGATCCCCTGCCAAACTCTCATTGTAACCCTCCGATTTTGGTGCTCCTGAACACGAAGAACACCTCACTGCTGGACGTAGGGCCTCGATAGCCCAAAGCAGGATAAACCGCCGTGTCTCTCTTGTGTTTTTGAGTGCCTGAGCCACCGGAGACCCACACTTCTAACATTCAACGAACAACCACAATGCTCGCCACGGTTACGAACTCGCAACACTCATCAACACAGGCGCCTACTTCAACATCCATCTTCGCCTTGATGAAGGGAAAATCATATTAAACCCCTTTTGGTCGACCCCAATAGCAACACAACGGTAGTCTTTGAAACTTTATGGATGGATGCGCTTGAGACGATCCGCAAGAGCTTCAGCAATAGGGATATGAGATCCAGACAGGACTACTACATTATCCTTTACATCGGGACAGAACCAGCACCTATGCCATTCAGAACCATCAGCATCAGGCATCCCACCACAGAAGCCGTGGTAGCCTCCAGGAAAGAGTCTGCTTACTCGGCGTCACCTCCACACTAACAATAATGCAGGAGGAGGATGCGCTGACAGGAGAAGCGGGGAGAGATGTCATTGGTCCAACCCCAACAACCATCGTCACAGTGCCACCTGAGCAACAATAGGCGTCACCACCAGGGCATACAGCCATCAACATCACCATGGGCAGCACCGCAACATCGGCTTGGTCACTCGACCAAGAGTTCATCATCAGCCCCTACAAGTGCTTCTATCGTCTGGCACCACCACCACCATCACTAGACCTGATAGACACTCACAGGGCCGCAGGGCAAACAACAAACCAACACTCCCCCACAGAAGGCTTCCACGCTCTATTGCCTCTCCAAGGGCAACTTCATGGCGCAGGTCACCCCACAGTCACCAACTGCAATTGTCCAAGACAAAATCGGCGGCCAGCTCCTCTCCACAAGGACACGCAACTACTACATCCTTAGCTACGTCTACGACCCCCGGAACCAGTCCGAGCTCATCTTCAACCTCTTTCATAGCAACAACACCTCTACAAAGATCAAGCCGAGGTGCTTCATCTTTGGCATTGAGGCGGCAACATGTGGAGGAGCCTTCTTCCCCGAGCAGCGTCAACGACCGAGTAAGGATATAGCGCGAGGGAATAGAGCCTTGCCCTTTAAACAAATCTCCCTCGCTCTCAAGCTCTCTGTCGCCCTCTCTGCCCGCGCGCCCCCTGCCCCACACCACCGTCGCCCTACACTCACGCCACCAGCACGGCGGCGGCGGCAGGGAGCCGCGCCCGTTGTGCCCCCCCCCCCCCCCCCCCCCCCCCCCCACCCCCTCTCCGAGCACGACCGTGACACATTGCACCATGCATTTAAATTGCATTATGTCATGTTAAGCTATGCCTTATAAAAGAGAATGGAGGTAAGAGTAGTATTTTGTATGATGGCTCCGTTCAAAAGGAGAAAATGTTCAGTTTCCTTTTCTTCAAAAAAAAAGATTTATCAGTACCTTGTTCACGTAGGACTCCGAACCGCCCTTGACAGCGTGCCAGTGGGGCCGACCAAATAGCTAAGTAGCAAGTGAATGAAGTTAAAAGAGCTTTTGTTGTGTCCAATGAATCAAGAATTTATACGTAAATCTGAATTAGGCACCTCGAGAAGGTGAGTGTCACGGCAATACGAAAGCGCAAAGAAAGCCGGGAAGCTCAACACCCCCTGTGATGGACAGGACCAGATGCACGCACACATTGGGATCTGCAGCAAATATATATAATTTTTCACCAGCTCAATCACACTATTATTGGCAGAAAAAAAAAAAGCACGACGTACGCGAGGAGTACAGATCATAAGGCACTTAGTAGGCGTACAAGATAAGCGTCCTGGAAGAGCTTGGAATAGCCATGATAAGTAATAAACTGGCCCAAGGTCTCTCTGCAGTCAAGCTCAGGATTTCTTTCATGGTCTTCCAGGTACCTTCAGTTCCAAATTAAACATGGTAGTAAATCAGTCAAGTTTCATGCACATGTTATTATTGGGTAGGGTTCGGGAGGGGTAGGGGAGTGTCTTTTTGGCCGTTTAGTCCCCTTTAGTCACCCTGGACTAATGGACTAATTATGGTTTAGTCACCCTGTTTGGGTCTTTGGGGACTAAAAGAGGGTTTAGTCACTCCCATATATATATATATACACGGTCATGATGGAATGATTTTTAGGAACTTATGCACTAATTGCTCGAGTGCATGCAGGTGACGAGCCCAAACATGGTGAAATGGTTTGAAGGGCTCGGGGTGGAGACCGAGAGATCTGACATGTCCTTCTCAGTGAGCAGCAAGCTGCAGGACAGCAACGGCGGAGGCTTCGACTTGGAGTGGGGCAGTCGCAACGGAATATCCGGCCTCTTGGCGCAGAAGCGGAACTCGCTTAGCCCCAGCTTCTGGCGCATGATCCTCGAGATATCCAAGTTCAAGAACCACGCTATCAAGTGAGCTAGCAGCCTCTTCGATGACCCTTTTCCCTAGACCCTACCCAATAATAACATGTGCATGAAACTTGACTGATTTACTACCATGTTTAATTTGGAACTGAAGGTACCTGGAAGACCATGAAAGAAATCCTGAGCTTGACTGCAGAGAGACCTTGGGCCAGTTTATTACTTATCATGGCTATTCCAAGCTCTTCCAGGACGCTTATCTTGTACGCCTACTAAGTGCCTTATGATCTGTACTCCTCGCGTACGTCGTGCTTTTTTTTTCTGCCAATAATAGTGTGATTGAGCTGGTGAAAAATTATATATATTTGCTGCAGATCCCAATGTGTGCGTGCATCTGGTCCTGTCCATCACAGGGGGTGTTGAGCTTCCCGGCTTTCTTTGCGCTTTCGTATTGCCGTGACACTCACCTTCTCGAGGTGCCTAATTCAGATTTACGTATAAATTCTTGATTCATTGGACACAACAAAAGCTCTTTTAACTTCATTCACTTGCTACTTAGCTATTTGGTCGGCCCCACTGGCACGCTGTCAAGGGCGGTTCGGAGTCCTACGTGAACAAGGTACTGATAAATCTTTTTTTTTGAAGAAAAGGAAACTGAACATTTTCTCCTTTTGAACGGAGCCATCATACAAAATACTACTCTTACCTCCATTCTCTTTTATAAGGCATAGCTTAACATGACATAATGCAATTTAAATGCATGGTGCAATGTGTCACGGTCGTGCTCGGAGAGGGGGTGGGGGGGGGGGGGGGGGGGGGGCACAACGGGCGCGGCTCCCTGCCGCCGCCGCCGTGCTGGTGGCGTGAGTGTAGGGCGACGGTGGTGTGGGGCAGGGGGCGCGCGGGCAGAGAGGGCGACAGAGAGCTTGAGAGCGAGGGAGATTTGTTTAAAGGGCAAGGCTCTATTCCCTCGCGCTATATCCTTACTCGGTCGTTGACGCTGCTCGGGGAAGAAGGCTCCTCCACATGTTGCCGCCTCAATGCCAAAGATGAAGCACCTCGGCTTGATCTTTGTAGAGGTGTTGTTGCTATGAAAGAGGTTGAAGATGAGCTCGGACTGGTTCCGGGGGTCGTAGACGTAGCTAAGGATGTAGTAGTTGCGTGTCCTTGTGGAGAGGAGCTGGCCGCCGATTTTGTCTTGGACAATTGCAGTTGGTGACTGTGGGGTGACCTGCGCCATGAAGTTGCCCTTGGAGAGGCAATAGAGCGTGGAAGCCTTCTGTGGGGGAGTGTTGGTTTGTTGTTTGCCCTGCGGCCCTGTGAGTGTCTATCAGGTCTAGTGATGGTGGTGGTGGTGCCAGACGATAGAAGCACTTGTAGGGGCTGATGATGAACTCTTGGTCGAGTGACCAAGCCGATGTTGCGGTGCTGCCCATGGTGATGTTGATGGCTGTATGCCCTGGTGGTGACGCCTATTGTTGCTCAGGTGGCACTGTGACGATGGTTGTTGGGGTTGGACCAATGACATCTCTCCCCGCTTCTCCTGTCAGCGCATCCTCCTCCTGCATTATTGTTAGTGTGGAGGTGACGCCGAGTAAGCAGACTCTTTCCTGGAGGCTACCACGGCTTCTGTGGTGGGATGCCTGATGCTGATGGTTCTGAATGGCATAGGTGCTGGTTCTGTCCCGATGTAAAGGATAATGTAGTAGTCCTGTCTGGATCTCATATCCCTATTGCTGAAGCTCTTGCGGATCGTCCTCAAGCGCATCCATCCATAAAGTTTCAAAGACTACCGTTGTGTTGCTATTGGGGTCGACCAAAAGGGGTTTAATATGATTTTCCCTTCATCAAGGCGAAGATGGATGTTGAAGTAGGCGCCTGTGTTGATGAGTGTTGCGAGTTCGTAACCGTGGCGAGCATTGTGGTTGTTCGTTGAATGTTAGAAGTGTGGGTCTCCGGTGGCTCAGGCACTCAAAAACACAAGAGAGACACGGCGGTTTATCCTGCTTTGGGCTATCGAGGCCCTACGTCCAGCAGTGAGGTGTTCTTCGTGTTCAGGAGCACCAAAATCGGAGGGTTACAATGAGAGTTTGGCAGGGGATCGCTCGGTGCTATCCTACGGCTCGTCGGCGGTGAGGTTTCTTCCCATCGATTAAGGGAATCGGCCCTCTCTCTTGCTAGGTTGCCAGTTGTTGCTCTCTCGGCCTATGGTTCTCATGTCCAATCGGCATCTGAATGTCTAATCCATCGAATGGGCTTTCTCGGTTTTGCCTCCCTCTCTCTAGGAGCCAACCCTCCCCTTATATACCGAGGAAGGTTGGGTACAAGTCGGTTTGGGGGTTTCGGTCTATGGTCTTCTTGCGCTGAGTGCAGGAGGGTGCTGCCGTGGCGTGGATGGACCTTGGTCTTGTCGTGGAGTTGGGGAAGCTGTGGGCGCCGCCTGACGTCTGAAGCCCTTGACACTTGACCTTCAGGGGTTGTCCGTTGCGACCCAGCCTCCACCGGGTGAACCTTCAAGGTCTCCTTGGCTGCGAAGGTGTTCCGGCTGGGGGCTGACGAGTGGGCCCGGGAGCCCGCGGCCCTAGGGCTGGTGAAGTAGCTTGTCCTATTGTGTCACGCCAGCTGCGTGACCCTATCGAAGAAGCGATCGACAGTGCCTCGCGCCCGTTGAACAGGCTGGCGCTGTGGGATCTTTGTGCTTGCTGGGGCCTTGGATGCTCGGCAGGGTTGGCCGTCGCTCGGGACGTCGGTCTCCAACCCGAGCGTTGGCTTGGGTTGGTGCTGGGCTGGAGTCAGGCTCGGGCTGCCGTTGCTCAGGAGCCCGGGGCTCTGGTGAGCCCCCGAGCCCTGAGTAGTGGCCGTGGGCATGCTCGGGCTCTGCCTAACTCTTGGCCAGAGGGTGCGCGTGAGTGTACTCGATGGGTATAGCCCCCGAGCGACCTTGAAAGGTCGGTCGGGGGATCTGCCGGTCGGGGATCCTTCCCGAGGACTTAACATACCCCTATGTTTGACTCTCATCAGGAGCCCCCGAGCCCTTCGTGGCCTTCTGGGTCGGGCCCATGATGGCAACGAGGGGCTGAGTCCTATCTCCAATGACCTGAGTCGATTGTGGTGGTCATGGCCTCGGCTACCATGGGTCGGGTGCCCTTCTAGGGGTGCCCGAGCCCTTGGTCGGATTCTCAGCTTCGAAGCCGAGTAGCGATTAGTTTGGGCGTCGTGTGAGGGGAGCCCGAGCTAGGGCTGGGCCAACTTGTCGGGGAGTTGTCGTCTCTGAGCCCGCATGGCGCGCCCTGCTCACCTTGGCCTGCCGTGGGTTGAGCGACGGGGGCGTCTGGGCCCCGGCTTTGTGCCAATCCATCGCTCGGCGACGCACGTCCTTCTGAGGGCTTGATAGCAGGCCTTCTTGGCTCGGGCTGCACTTAACGGTAGTCGGGGGCGATTCGCGCCTTGGGCTCGAGTGAAGCGCCCCTTGTTATTCGAGAACTCAAATGTGATGCAAATACTAGTCCCAAGAGGTTAGTACGCATATTTATTACATCAGATAGTCTCAAAGTAGTAGTTCGAACAAAAACGAGCGCTTAAACCACGCCAAAATAAAGATACAAGTGGATCCAAAGATCCACACAAACCAACATACTAGTATCTGGCGATCCAATGCCATAGGCTAAGCTAGGTGCAGACACGACCTTACTCAAACGCAGCTTCGGGGTTAAAGTCCGGGCCCTCCTCTGTACAACAAAGTAAGGGTGAGTACAAATGTACTCAGCAAATCCAACCTTACCCTACGGAGTGGGATAACAATACATGCATATGGATAAATCAAAGATAAGGCTTTGGTTTTATTTGCATAAAGCTATCTTTTGGACACATGCAGGGTTTCAGTTTATAAATACCTTCTTTCAAAAATACATATTTTGTCCATATATAAGAGTATTTCTGAAAAGGGGTTTGTCACAATATTTAAGTGCTGCTGAACACTCTGTTCCCACAACACATGGCAGACAACCATTTATTTTCAAAATCACACACGCTCATGTTTCCACTCATCTCAACCTATCTAGTTGTTGAAACCAAACCGTAACCCGTTCGAGACCGCGAATACGGCTATCCAGATAGATTTTATACTCTGCAGAGGTTGTATACTTTCACCACAAGTAGGATACCATAACTTAACACTGTCGTGCAAGCACAGATCCATCAGAGCTATTATCCTCCTTAGTTAAGTACTGGCGCTCACCACGGGAACACTAAGGCCACATAATACAAATTCAATAATTACATAGCTCATTACATTTCATACAATTCCCAATACATCTCTTAGTGTCCCGTTGCACACCTACCTCCAGGTGATTGCCATACCAACTAGGGGGATTTAAACTAAGCCTTGCCACATACAAGGTCGAGTGGTTGTACGGTAAAAATGAGTTAGGCAAGATGAATCATCAACTCAGTCCTTAATCGAGACAAGACGGATATTTTCATGCTTAACCACAAAAGGTATAAGCCACAATACCACGGTATCCCACAAAAGGAACACCGATCCACCCCATCTCTAGGGTAATCACTATTTCTAATTTGTTCAGTAACCCTTTCACAATACCCATAACTTATCCTTACAACTCACATAGTTTTCATTTAAAATCATTGTATTTAAGAAATCATAGTGACGAGTATCCAAGATGGGTAACGAAGTCCTAAGCATACCAAATAACGATATTTCGCCATAGCATATTACTTGTTTCTAGGTTTGAACAAGACAATTATTAGGTAATATCAATTCAAGAATGATTATTCAAACGGATTTTAGCTAAGTAGCGAAAATACTATGTACCTATAATCGTACATGCAATATTTGAAACGGCTTCTACGGGTTATGTTTAAAAATGGGATTAACATGCATCAAAGGGGATTAGATTGGACTTGTCTCCATCGGCGTCCTCGGCAAACTCCTGCTCGCAGTTCGGATCCTTGGGGTCGAACTCGCGGTACTGGCCTCCAACGTCCTCGTTCTCCGGCTCGTTCACTCTGTTAGCTAGAATACGCGAACAAACACAATCAAATACTGCACTTACTCAAATGAGCTCTAAAATAATAAAATTTGCTCGGGAGATAGAGTTTGATTTTCAATGATTTTAGGAAGAAGAATCGATAGAATCGAAGGTCGTATGTGGGAGATATTGATTGTGCAAGGTGGCCGCTAATTAATCACGAGGAAATAAAATGGAACACGATTAGGGGAGGCCTGATCCATAATGTGAGTTATGGTTTGAGTGGGTCTGGACTCTTTGACTTGAGTGGGTCTGGACTCTTTGGCTTGAGTGGGTCTTTGGTCTTGAGTGGCTAATTAATTCAAATGATATACTTGAGTATGGTTGCCGGTCGTTTGGCCCAAACTACACACTAGAGAGAGGGAGACCGCGGGTCAAGGAATTAATGGAGACTGAGGGGATCATTGCAGGCTAGCTACCTCAGCCGATTGTAGCTCGGAGAGGGAGATCGACGGAGGGCAGCTTGAGCTTGGAAACAAAGAGAGAGACTGGAGAGGCGAGAGGAGCGAGCAGCGGCGCAGGACGGCGGCGAGCTCGGTGTGGTGGATGGGAGCAGCTCGGCGTCGCCCTTTTATAGGCAGGGGAAGCGGGGCGGGAGATGGAGCTCACACTGGGAAAGACGCCCGGCGTGCGTGACACACTATGGCAGAGGCAACACGATGTGCACTAATAATTTTGCAGAGCGATTAGCAGGTCGGTGGCTAATTAGCTTGCTTAAAGGTAGTAAGGTGCTGCTGACAGAAATGTGGTGCGTGGGCAAACAGTGTTTCTTTGATAAACAGTGCTCAGCTACAGTGTTCCATCTTCGCTACAGTACTTCCTGCGTTGCTAGGGTGATGACGTGTGGAAAGGGTGCCTCAGCATCGTTTGCAGGGCATTTGAGCGACGAGCGAGGGGCGTGTTCAACGGGCTGAGCTTGTGTGTGTAATTAATGCGTATCGTGTGCAATGCTGCTGCTGCGGTCGATCGTCACTGTGCGTGTGCTGTGCGGGCTAAGCAGAGCGGTGCGCGTGCTGCGCGGCTAAGCAGAGCCGTGTGCCATGTGTGCGCTCCGAGGATTTGGAAGAGAACGAGTAGTGAGAGCTGGAGTTTGAGAATATTTGGATAAGAGATAAATTAGAGCTCAAATTAAGAATTAGTTTTTGAAATAATTTTAAAAATAGTTTTGAATTCGCATGATTTATTTATTTGAATTTTTGGATGTTACATCGGGTGACCCTTGTTGGGCCCACCACTCAGTGTTGTAGCAGAACTGCCCAATTTAACCTAATCCCAAGTATACTTGTCAGTCATTTGACACTAAGTACACAAGAGATCAAGTTAAACTTGATAGTCTGTCGAATACACCATACGGGAAAACTCAAAAATCCACATTTTCATCAGGATCATAAATAAGTGAATAAATCTTACAACATTATTAATCATTTCATACATCACAAGATTATAAAAATCAGAGTTATTACAAGAAGCAGCAGAAGAAAGGTCATTTTATACAAAAGCAGCGGAAATTAAACAGTTTTAAATATTGAAGTAGAAGTTGAGCTGTAAGAATAAAACTTCTACAATCGCGGCGATAAAGAAAGCCTCGCTGAGCCCACCAGGAGATATACACACTGCAGCAGTTAGCTCCAGCATCCACCTGTTACCTGTAACAGTGGGGAAATAAACCTCAGTACACAATGTACTCCGCAAGACTTACCCGACTAGGTGGGAGTAGTCTCCCGACTCTCAAGGATCAGATGCACGCACACATTGGGATCTGCAGCAATATATATAATTTTTCACCAGCTCAATCACACTATTATTGGCAGAAAA
>JAHUYU010001338.1:0-11078 GCA_030439765.1 Tripidium arundinaceum | reverse complement strand
CAATGGTGTATAAATCCTTACCAAGGCAAAGCAATGTTTTTGCCTTCTTTTGTTTTCTCCTACTTCTAAAATGGTTTATGTGGAGCTTTTAGGTAGGGATAAACAAAGATAGCATACTTGTACTGCATATGTTGTAAAGTCAAATTGAGGATCCAAGGAGAGAAGTGCCATACTCTTAGTTCAAGATGTGCATGTGTGTGGATAATGGTAAACTAAAACTATACTCCTTTTGTAGATATGATCTCTCTTTATAACTTATTATTTTGCAACATGGCTATCTTTCTTCTTTCTCTTTCTCTTTTTTTTTTTCGATACATGAGCCTTCATGTGCTCATCATTTTTTTCTTTTGTGCTTGGACCTTCATGTGTCCATATTTTTTAAGCTCTTTTTTTTGCATAGCCATGTCTCTTCTTCTAAACCACATATTTAGAGAGAGATCACTATCTTTTAGAACATGGAGTATTTACCTAACAAATATTTTTTTGTCTACTCCCAGTGTAGGAGTAGAATTTTTTTTGGTGGATGGAAACATGTTTTTGCGTACTCCCAGTGTAGGAGCAGCAAGTGGATGTGGGTGTACGTGATCTTGATCTTGGAAGCATGATAAATCTCTCAACAAGGGTCAACAAGACTTGACCAAACTCAATACAATAACAAGCAGCATATGTGGAAGGCTTGAAACTTTGTAGGATGTCACATTTGGCTTTGGTAGGAATTGCTCACCAAATGAGGAGTATGTGATACTATGGTTTTATAACATTTTTATCCAAACAAATTCTCTAAGTGCTTTGAATAGAAACAGTAGGATTTCTAAGTCAGAACTATATCACACCTCACAACAACTTAGTCAACATGATTTTCCTATTAAAATATTTTCCCACAAGCATAAGTGTATGTATATGGAACAGACTTCATGCAAGCTTCTATCTTAAAAAATGTTATGAATATGTCACTTTTCAAAATTTTGAACAAAGTGTGGTTTAAAATTTGCATGGAGGCATAGTTGGTTTATTTGAGCTTAATTTTAGTGATAAAGATTATGTTTGTTTAAGCTCAAAGTTGTCGAGAGTTGAGGGTAATGTGCACAAATCATCGTTGAAGATGAAGGAGCTAAGGAGAATTCTCTGAAGCCATTTGTCCGATTCCTTCTTCATGCTGGATCAGTTGATGTTTGTGCAACATGTTGGTGGGAGATCTCGAATGGATGTTTGTTCAGCTTGAGAGATCTCCCCCACACTTATTCTTGTACCTGTTTTATTCAAACAAAAAGACAAAAACAAACAAGGGCCCTACCAGCTAAAACGCTGGGGAGCCTAAAATTTTTATTATATATTATTTTATTTTAATTTCTTATTATTATTATTATTTTATATATTTTTATTTATTTATTTATTTGTTCATCCAACCTCTTTTTTTTAGCAAAACTCAAACAAGGCCTATGGTGAAGATAAAATGTAGTTCTAGCCTTGATTTATCTCCATAAAATTACTTTCATTGTTTATGAAATAATACTCAAATTCATTAATCAAAATTTCAACACCATGTCAAAATTTTGATTAAAGAAGGCTAGTTTAACCTAAGCACCATGCTTAATTTAAAAAGCCTATAGATGTACTACTAGTAAAAACATCCAAACCAGAGCATATATCATAAACAAGGGAAGTATGAACTTGTATGAGCAAGATATATCCAATGGAGACAAGTATGAGTTAAAAGAGTTGGTGAACATTTAGTTTTTTTCCTTAAATTTATATATTGTTATTTTTTTATAACAAGGTAGAGCTAGCATCATCATTTTTTTAAGCAGGATGGTCTTTGGTGTGTATGGAATTCGAGACTCTCACCATCCTCCCCCACACTTGGACTTTTGTGTGAAAGTCAAGTGTGCAGGGTCGGGGCCTCCTTTTGAGTGTGTTCCATCACCAAAGGGTATCACGGTGCTTAGTTGATGCAGCTCTCATGTTTTCTAGCATCGTATGCCCCTTGTTCTTCTTAGTCTTAACCTGAAATGGTTAGTGACAAGAATACCCGAAGGTGCATACTAACTTGATAGCATGTTCTTACTTTTATTGACAAGTTTTTTTTCATTATTATTATTATTATTATTATTATTATTATTATTATTATTATATATTATTATTATTATTTTATGATAATCCAGGGTATCTCTTCGAACCTAGTTCGTCCTCGTATCTTTTATCTTTTCTTTTCATAAAAACAAAATAGTTATTCCTTTTTATCTTTTTCACCATGAAACCAATTTCAATTTCAAACCTTTTCGCTTCAAAGGGCGAGTTCCTTGAGCCACCACTTTCTTCAAAACCAAACTTTTCATCTAGCTGTGAACTCCGCCCTGGCTTTATAGCTATGGTTCGGGCACAACCCTTCTCAGGGCATGACAATGAAAACCCTTACCATCACCTGCGAGATTTTGAGGAAATGTGTTCATGCCTGAACATCTCTGGCATGACACAAGAAACTCTAAGGTGGACAATGTTTCCCTTTTCTCTTATGGGAAAGGCGAAACAATGGTGCACACTTGCCGTAGAAAGTACAAATAGGGATTGGGAAGAACTTAAAGACAAGTTTCATCTTGCATTCTTCCCTATGTCCCGTATCGTCTCTCTACCAAGGGCGATCCTCGATTTCGAGCAGTACGAGAAGGAGTCTATAGGTGCTGCATGGGCCCGGTTTTCAATGCTAATACATGCCGGCCCAAACTTTCCATTACCCGATGGTGTGATTTTGCGTCTCTTTTGTTCGGGTCTTGACATAGATGCTGACCTATGACTAAATGTGACTGCCAGAGGTCGTTTTACACACAAAACTATGACGGAACAAGTCAAATTTCTTGAGCACTTCATAGCCAAACACACTTCTTCTGTCATAAGAACAAAATCCCTCCAGGCAAAAGTCATGGCAAGTGATAAGGAGTCCTCATTAGTCGAATCAAAACTCATACCATCCTCAGATTCGACTCATGAGCCCTCACCCGAACCACGAACACCGAAGGAAAGAGTACTTCATCCTTCGGAGTTCCCTATCAAATTCGAGGATTATGGCAATACCTCGAAGTTATCAAGGCATGAAAAGTACACAAAAGAAGTTTCCCCTAAGGTGGAACCATCAAAGGAATGGTTAATGGAAGTGAAACATTCTTCCGAAGCAATTCGGATTCTTTCACCTTCCACGACCATGCCTTGTTCATTAAGGGGAACTGTCATAGAAGCCCTGCATAACCCCACGGTCGAGACTAATATCATGTCAGAATTCCTTGCAGAAACCCTTTCGGGCAAAATGCCGCTAGTCTCGACCAACAAGCTTTTCAAAAGTCCGTTAGGACTCATCTTTGAGTGTTGTGGGATTGCCAGGGCCATGCCGATCACAATTGACAAAACTGAGGTTCACTTGGATTTCCACATCTTTGCATCCTTGAATTTGATCTTCTCATAGGCTACCCTTTTGAAAAGCTTTTTCAAGAAAAACCTTCCCATGGGAGCCTTAACGAAGAGTTTGGGAAAACTGCTTCCGCCACTCACCCAGAAATCCCAATGGCAAAGCATAGTCCCAACCATGACCCATTCGAGGAGGTGAAGTTCATATCTCCGTTCGTTTCATCTAAGCTTGCTTATGAAACTGAACGACCTTCATCACCCTCGCTCGAACTCAAGACTTGTCCCTCTGGCCATCCAAATGAAAACTTTTGTGCCATGGACAATCCTTTAGCATCGACTCTGGAGACCAAGAAGGATTCCACTTATGAGCATGAAAACTTCTCTTTCAAAATCCCTCAAGATTCATGCTTACTTTTGGGGTCTCCAGAGTTCATTTCACCTATGACCACGTGCTCTTGCGAGGATCCCAACCACCTCCTGATCCTCGTTTCCAAACTTTTTAGGAGGATGGTTGTGGATGCTTTTGTTTACCATAAATATTGCAAATCTCGTAGTTGCACTGTGGCACTAACCTTGCAGCTTGAACGATAATGCCAAATGTTTGGTGGTGCAGCTGGGAACTACACCACCATTGATAGCTGCAAGACGAAATTCCCATGGTCAAGCTTATGACCATAAACTAAGCACTGCTGGGAGATACCCTGGATTATCATAAAATAATAATAATAATATATAATAATAATAATAATAATAATAATAATAATAATAATAATAATAATGAAAAAAAACTTGTCAATAAAAGTAAGAACATGCTATCAAGTTAGTATGCACCTTCGGGTATTCTTGTCACTAACCATTTCAGGTTAAGACTAAGAAGAACAAGGGGCATACGATGCTAGAAAACATGAGAGCTGCATCAACTAAGCACCGTGATACCCTTTGGTGATGGAACACACTCAAAAGGAGGCCCCGACCCTGCACACTTGACTTTCACACAAAAGTCCAAGTGTGGGGGAGGATGGTGAGAGTCTCGAATTCCATACACACCAAAGACCATCCTGCTTAAAAAAATGATGATGCTAGCTCTACCTTGTTATAAAAAAATAACAATATATAAATTTAAGGAAAAAAACTAAATGTTCACCAACTCTTTTAACTCATACTTGTCTCCATTGGATATATCTTGCTCATACAAGTTCATACTTCCCTTGTTTATGATATATGCTCTGGTTTGGATGTTTTTACTAGTAGTACATCTATAGGCTTTTTAAATTAAGCATGGTGCTTAGGTTAAACTAGCCTTCTTTAATCAAAATTTTGACATGGTGTTGAAATTTTGATTAATGAATTTGAGTATTATTTCATAAACAATGAAAGTAATTTTATGGAGATAAATCAAGGCTAGAACTACATTTTATCTTCACCATAGGCCTTGTTTGAGTTTTGCTAAAAAAAAGAGGTTGGATGAACAAATAAATAAATAAATAAAAATATATAAAATAATAATAATAATAAGAAATTAAAATAAAATAATATATAATAAAAATTTTAGGCTCCCCAGCGTTTTAGCTGGTAGGGCCCTTGTTTGTTTTTGTCTTTTTGTTTGAATAAAACAGGTACAAGAATAAGTGTGGGGGAGATCTCTCAAGCTGAACAAACATCCATTCGAGATCTCCCACCAACATGTTGCACAAACATCAACTGATCCAGCATGAAGAAGGAATCGGACAAATGGCTTCAGAGAATTCTCCTTAGCTCCTTCATCTTCAACGATGATTTGTGCACATTACCCTCAACTCTCGACAACTTTGAGCTTAAACAAACATAATCTTTATCACTAAAATTAAGCTCAAATAAACCAACTATGCCTCCATGCAAATTTTAAACCACACTTTGTTCAAAATTTTGAAAAGTGACATATTCATAACATTTTTTAAGATAGAAGCTTGCATGAAGTCTGTTCCATATACATACACTTATGCTTGTGGGAAAATATTTTAATAGGAAAATCATGTTGACTAAGTTGTTGTGAGGTGTGATATAGTTCTGACTTAGAAATCCTACTGTTTCTATTCAAAGCACTTAGAGAATTTGTTTGGATAAAAATGTTATAAAACCATAGTATCACATACTCCTCATTTGGTGAGCAATTCCTACCAAAGCCAAATGTGACATCCTACAAAGTTTCAAGCCTTCCACATATGCTGCTTGTTATTGTATTGAGTTTGGTCAAGTCTTGTTGACCCTTGTTGAGAGATTTATCATGCTTCCAAGATCAAGATCACGTACACCCACATCCACTTGCTGCTCCTACACTGGGAGTACGCAAAAACATGTTTCCATCCACCAAAAAAAATTCTACTCCTACACTGGGAGTAGACAAAAAAAATATTTGTTAGGTAAATACTCCATGTTCTAAAAGATAGTGATCTCTCTCTAAATATGTGGTTTAGAAGAAGAGACATGGCTATGCAAAAAAAAGAGCTTAAAAAATATGGACACATGAAGGTCCAAGCACAAAAGAAAAAAATGATGAGCACATGAAGGCTCATGTATCGAAAAAAAAAAAGAGAAAGAGAAAGAAGAAAGATAGCCATGTTGCAAAATAATAAGTTATAAAGAGAGATCATATCTACAAAAGGAGTATAGTTTTAGTTTACCATTATCCACACACATGCACATCTTGAACTAAGAGTATGGCACTTCTCTCCTTGGATCCTCAATTTGACTTTACAACATATGCAGTACAAGTATGCTATCTTTGTTTATCCCTACCTAAAAGCTCCACATAAACCATTTTAGAAGTAGGAGAAAACAAAAGAAGGCAAAAACATTGCTTTGCCTTGGTAAGGATTTATACACCATTGAGTGATTTGAGAGTGCCATTTGAGGAGTATATAGTGAACTATGCTTTTTCTTGAGAAAAACTTTCAAAACTCCAAGATGCTAAGATGCGAAATTGGGAAGAAGAATTTGTTTCAGAACTGTTCCACCTTCCAACAACCCAAGGAAACATGTTAGCTAACGCCACATATCCCACCTGTGTAAGGAATGTGTTGGAATAACCTTCATGTAAGCCATATGTTTTAAAGATGTTATGCTCATGCTTACTTTCATCTCTGAGCTTTGCTCGAGGACGAGCAAAGGGCTAAGTGTGGGGGAGTTTGTTGGCGATCCTTAACTCCAATTTCTAACCGCCAACTCTCATTAAAATCAATTCATATGAGCACCAAACTTAGAATTAGGTCTTATAACTAACAAGTTCCACAAGTTTTGGTGATTCATCATTTGCAGGAGAGCATTTATGGAAATCACCGAAAATGGGCTCAAAAGCATACATGATACACATCAAAAGCATCATCCAATATGAGTCCAAGAGGAGAAGGCCCAATGCCAGGCAAATTAGGGCCCGCTCAGGTCATACATTTAAATACAAGTGAAAAATAACCAAAGTACCAAGCAACAGCCCACTCCAAAGAAGAATTTGGGCAGAACACCGACATGGCAGTGGTCCAGGCCTACCCAGGAACCGACCACGCGAAGGCGGTCGCGAGGCGAGCCAACCAGGGTGCGACCGCACCGTGGGTGCGGCCGCACCCCTACCGCCTCTTCTCGGTCCCACCTTTCTACGGCGGTTGCATGCCGCCATGGATAGGCGGTTCCCGGGTGTTTCCTAATTTTTCTACGCCAAACCGACCTCACTCCACTATATAAGAAGAGGACGATCTACCCTTCAACAACAACACACCAAGGAGGAAGAGCACCACACTTGAGCATCATTCCAAGGGCTTAGGCCCTAGATAGCTATTAGAGTTAGTAGGGAGAGATGTGAGGGAAGAGAACGGGGAAGCGCCGGGCTTGTCGGTGTCTCCCCGAGCTTGTATCTCGACGAGCACTTGTACCTCAACGGATCCATCCGCTAAGTGAGTGTTCGTGGTTCTTATGCTTTTAAGTCTATGTTTACTTAAGCTTTATTCTTACTTGTTTGCGGGTTCGTCGTCCGTCCCCATGGCGGATACTCTAGTAGAGGGCTCCTGATCAATGTTATCCTAAACGTTTAATTGAACTAAACGGTCACCTACCGTTTAGCTATTTATTCGGGCTAAACGGCCATTTAAACGGACTAAACGGTGATTAAACAAGATAAACGGTTGATTAAACGGACACGGTAAGCCACTGTGTAGCATGTACACGGGCTAAACGGCCGTGTACGCGAACAGTGCTCCTGATAAAGACGGATTACCCCGCGCAATGCTAGAGTAGTAGTCGATAGCTTAGGCGTGGTGTATAGGCTAGAGGCTACCTTCGTTTGCCTCGTTCCCCACGGTTGAGGGGTAGGCGGCAGGTGGTGACAGCACTGTCCATCCCTTGTAATCCCCCACGTTCGGGTTCGGCGTAGAGCTACAGGCCGGAGGTATTTGGCAGACCAAGTATAAGCCGGTGACCGAAGCAAGTGGGTAAAAGTAGAGTTTATCTATACATAGACCCTAAAACCATCGGAATCCATCTCTACCCTCGTCAACTCTATCCTTGTGTTTTCCTTGGACGAACTAGCTAGAAGAATACCTCCGTTCCCTGTGGAAAATACGATACCCTGAATACTTCCAGGTGAAATGTTACAACGATAATTCCATGCGCTTGTGGATTATTTCTGTATGCGTTAAGAAATACCAACAGTAGGGGCACTAGAGCTTGGGTCGTCCCAACCAACTCAGTCCGATCGTCGCATATGTTGACTTGTCACACGAGCACCGAAAAGATCTGGTGGTCTCTAGAGTGGGACCACCGGAAGTTAAGTTGGTAGAGTCATGCACAATGTGTTCTAATAGCTTTGACCTATTGTTCTGGTGGTCACCGGAGAGGATGGCACCAGAGAATAATTCATGTACACGTGGCAGCAATCGGACAAAGAAGCATTGCGTGCGAAGTTTGAAATAGCACCTGAAGCTTTCGGTGGGGTGGCACTAGAGCTTTCTGGTTGGTCTGGGAGCTCACAGGTTGCTCTCTGTGTGTCACTGGATTCCAGTGATGGCCATTGGAGAAGCACTAGAGTTTAGCCCATAGAGGGGATTTATAGTGTAGCACGTGGTTTGGAGGAGGCACCAGATTTCTTCGATGCCATCAGACAGAGGTCACCGGAGTTTGCGGCTTGTAACGATTAGTTTAAGTGACTGCTGAGATAGCCATTGGGGAAATTCCAGTGGGCTTTTCGATGAGTACGTAGAAAGCACTTTAAGTCCATAACAATGGCGTCACGGATTCGGAACCACGGCAAGCATCGGGTTTGTTCGTCAGAGGTCGATGTGTGGGTCTCTAGTGGCTCAGACACTCAAAACATGGGAAGGACACAGATCGTTTTATTCTAGTTCGGACTTCTGAGCCCTGCGTCCAGTAGTATGGTATTCTTCGTGTTATGAATGCCCAATCGGGGGTTACAACAGTGAAAATCGAGAGAGATTGGTAGGGGATCGCGTGGTGCTATTATAGAGTTCTTCGGTGTGTTCTTCGGTCCCTTCTCCTCGAACTGAGTTGGGCTGAATTCTCCCCTCTATAGGGAACCGTGCTTCCCCTTATATTACAAGTCGATTCTGGTTCTAGTCTAAGGCCTATATACCCGGTGTATGCTTCCTCCGCCATGGCATTGCTGGACGCCGTCTTGTCGTCTAGGAGGGGCCGACAACGCCGCAACTGCTCCCTGACGCCGTTGTCGCAGTCTAGCGCTTGACCGTCAGGGGCTGCCTACCACTATGCGGCCTCCCTTGATTGAGCCTTCTCGAGGCTTTGTTGGTGCGCAAGGAGCCTTCCCCACCTGGAGGAGCTAACGAGTGGGCCCGAAGCCCTTGGCCCTCGGAGCTTGGGGAGTTCCTTGTCTTGACGCGTCGCGCCCGTTGCGTGACCCTGCCAAGGAAGTGGCCGACAACGCCTCGTGACCGTTTGAACGCGCAGATGTTTCAAGATGATCTGAGGTTGTCATTTGAAGTCTAATCATACTATGAGTCATTGCTAAAAGTTAACACTAAGAGGTTGTCTTAGAGCTAATAATAACTATTGCGGTTACGGGTGCTCTTAGGATGAATAGCACATAAATACAAAATTTATAATGATACAGATCTAATTAGCGCTATAAGGGGGGCGGGGGCGGGGGCGGGACCAAGATTTTCAGCGTCCATGGAGGGCTGGAGGCCTAGTCTCAGCAGCTGATCGTCGATCGAACGGACCAAAATTCGAGTAGAGTCTGCCTGCGGTTACATTGAGCAAGTATCTGGAAGCGCCGAAGGCCAAACAGTCAACGCAATTGCTCCCAGTCCCCAGTTCCCCGCTCAGCCACTCTCCCCGTGCGCAAATCCGTAGATGGAAGGGGACAAAATGCCCAGGGTGAGGCTCGGCAGGCAGGGCCTTGAGGTAAACGATTGCAGCTCCTTCCTCCGCTCGTCGCCATCCTGATGCTAATGGTTCTTGAGATTCTCGAATTTGGTACCAATGTCCCCGTAGAGGGGGAAAGGGAAAGAATCTGGTTTGGCGAAGAAAAAGATTGCGTGTGCGCTAGGGAATCCAGAATGATTTTCTTGCAATTGGAACGGTTTTGATTGTGGTTTTGATCGATTGGGCTCGTGGGATGTGAAATGCAGGTGTCCAAGCTTGGCTTCGGGTGCATGGGCCTCACTGGAGTATACAACGCCCCTGTTCCTGAGGAAGCTGGGATCGCCATAATCAAGCACGCGTTTGAGGCCGGCATCACCTTCTTCGACACCGCTGATGCCTATGGGCCACACACCAACGAGGTCCTGCTTGGAAAGGTAAAAACATTCTGAATCCAGTCCAGTGGTGTTTGTATGTCTCATTGGTCTGGAGCCTGGAGCCTGGAGGCCGGTGGAATTCAACGAGGATAGATGAGAATGTTGATGTAGGAGTTGTGTTTCTTGTTGACTATATAGGTGGCATCATCTTATACTATCTATGTTGGCGTAATAATATTGTTCTTAGTCGGTTAACATTATTTTTTTAAAAAAAATGCATTCATCACTGACTAGTGACTCCACCTCCCAAGCTCTTGTGGGGCAGATTTACGAACTCCACGCCCACCATGCTTTGTCTGCTGGCAAACTCTACAGTTGTCACTGTCATCGTATACTTGTTTTGTCTTGCAGTGGTGAAGTTGCAGGGAGGAGAGAAAGTCCCTCCTTTGTAAAATTTATAGATGATGTGAAAAATCCAATCATTCATTTGTCCAGGCAGCTAATGGTAGTTAAGTTACAATATTTTATTTGCATATACTATTTTGGAATATAAATTAATATGGCTTGATGTACAGGCCCTTTAGGCACATGTGCTTAGATGAGCCAAGCCAGAAGGTGAGATCCTATTATTGTCTCGAAGAAAAGAGATTAAGTTACAAAACCATGGAGACCTTGCATAAACCAAACCTGCCTACCCTTTTATAACAGTGGGCGCCCTAACCATTGAGCAGACACATGCTTAGCCATCATTTTAAATTGTCAAAACTAGATTGTGCTTGATGTAATCTTTGAATCACGAGTGCACATCTGTGCAAGGCTCTGAGCCCTTCTTCCCAGTATAATGGGAGCTCTGAAAGCTCCGTCCTTTTACTCATGATTTATTCTTAAGTGATCTAACTTACAGATCCTAATTGTATAAGAGATACGAGGCCAGCAGCTTTGTTT
>JAHUYU010001784.1:0-12368 GCA_030439765.1 Tripidium arundinaceum | reverse complement strand
TGACCAAGCAAGTGTTACTCGAACACAGTGGCCATCCTGTCCTAGATCAGCGGGACTAGAAATATTTGCATGCCTAGCCATCCTCTAGAGTCGTCTAGCCATCTAGTTGTAACAACCATCGAATCAAACTGAAAGTGGTGGCTGGTATGTATGCATACAGTTTAGTAAATAAATCTGGTAAAAATGAGGAACGAAGATGGAATTTGGGATCGATGGGTGTGCAGGGATGGCAAGAAGCAGCTTACTCTGGAGGTCCTCCGGCGGCGTGCAGCGCTGGAACTGGAAAGCGGGGGAGGAACAGGTGCCGGCATCGCTCCCTTCCTCGCCGTCGTCGTCATCGAAGTGGAAATCCAGAACCGACACGGGGCTCAGCTGTTGCTTGTCCTCCACCACCACCATGCTGGCCCCCATCAGCTTCTTGCGCCCCACCGCGGAGTCGCCGTCCGCTACCGCCTGCACCTGCCATCATCCACCATTAGCAACCGTTAACACAGCTACAAATGCAACAAGTCAAGAACACAAGACTGTTGGTTGCAGCAGAAGGTGCGGATCCAGAGCATGCAGAGAGCACGTCCAAGATGGTAAGTACGGCTCGTGGAGTGCACAAAGTGCGGCACACATGACACCACACATAATTGAACAGTGGCCAATTGCTTGTCTTTTTTGGATACAGTTTTCCTCCGAAAAGACAACAACAGATGAAACAAAAAGCCTCAAGTGGAGGGGAAAAACATTGCAAGGCTCACGGGGGAAATTGGAAAAATAGACCATTCGCTGCAGGAGAGCAGATCAGGAATCGGGATTCAGGATCAGGGTGGTAGTTGGTGAGTGCCTGAGTGGCGGCATACTGACACGCACGGTGCTTGTGCAGCCCGTTTTTTTCTCTCCCTAAATAATCAGCCCTTGTTTACTTTCCAAAAAAAAAGTGCTACATTAGTTATCACATCGAATCTTTAGACGTATACATAGAGCATTAAATATAAGTAAAAAAATAACTAATTGTACAGTTTATTTGTAAATGTCGAGACGAATCTTTTGAGCCTAGTTAGTCTATGATTGGACAAATTTTATCAAATAACAATAAAAGTGCTACATGAATTTTTTCAAAAAAAATTCATAATCTAAACACGGCCAGTAGATATGCCTTGTTTTATTCAGACATTAATTAAATTATTAAATTGCAGAGGAGATACAGATACTGCCCGTAGCTTGAACAAATTACTGCAGTGCGCCATTAAAACCCTATAAAGGAGTAAGGAGGAGTTATTAAGCGGTGGAGCCATCAAGTCTAACTGCCCTGATGCCTACACTAGTACGTACACACAATCTTTTGGAGCAGCGTGACAGCAAGGGGTAGAGTAGCTACTCCACTGTAGGAATAAAGTTACTAAGGCCCTGCTTGTTTTTTGTGAATCATTCAGTTTAACTCACATCATATCAATGTTACGGTAAATGAATGGAGTACTAAATGTAGACTAATTGCATGTATGTCGACACAGATTAAGAGTAATTTATGAGACGAATCTATTAAGCCTAATTAATCCAAAATTAAAAACTTTTTATCAAATAAGACGAAAATGCTACGATGTTTGTTAAACTTTAACACCTCTAACCAAACAGACCCTGACTCGCCGAGGCTAACACCACCTCACCACACAGGCAGTCACACTCAGCGGCCGTAAGTTCCAACAACACCTATGAAAGTAGTTAGTGTTCTACTCCTAGGGTCCTATTTGATCCATGTTGCTAATAGCTGGCAACTAAAATGTTAGCAGGTTCAGAGACTGTTTAGTTGGTGAAAAGGTAAAAAAAAAAAGTTTGCACAGTAACTGTCACATCGAATCTTTGGACGCATGCATGAAGCATTAAATATAAGTAAAAAATAACTAATTACACAGTTTGTCTGTAAATGTCGAGACAAATCTTTTGAGCTTAGTTAGTCCATGATTGGATAAATTTTTACCAAATAACAACGAAAAGTGCTACATAAACTTTACCCAAACTTTTTCACCATCTAAACAGACCCTCAGATCAAAACAAGCCATCTACTAATAGATGTGCTACCTAGCCAAAATCAGCAAGGTTACATTAGTGTACTAAACCTTACTAGTCATCTAACTACATTTAGTTCTAACTCACTCAAATACGTGGACTAATTTGTAGCCAAACTTGTTGTTTGTCTTTTTTCTATAATCGATATATCCAAACGGTACACGATAAAATTTAGTCGTCTAAACTTTAATCACCTAAATTTTTGTAAGTGCTAACTCCCTCTCTCTCTTTTAGACCAGTAAGTGCTAACTCTAGCATGCTAATATTTGTTAGCATCTAAACTACTAGATTGAAGTACTCCTAAATGAGTATGAGTATACTCCGGTGAAGAGAAGATTAAGGCTATCCGCACCCATGGTCCTCTATATTCATCCTTTATACGTCCTAGTCAGCAAGATTCTCTCCTCTATACTCAATTCTTCTGCACCCATCCATCCTCTATATCATCCTCTATCCACTCTATCTACTATGGGACCCACTTGTCACTTTATCTAAATATATCCATGTGTGATCTAGTTTTAAAGGATTTATTGAGACGAATTTAATGGTGCAATCGAAATTTAATTTGGATTTTTGGTTTGTGAGTTATAGCATTTTTTTCCTTGGTTTAGCTAGTGGGGCCGCCACTACGCACTATAGAGTAAACACTGTACTACTCTAAATATAGAGGATGGATGGGTGCAGAAGAATTGAGTATAGAGGAGAGAATCTTGCTGACTAGGACGTATAAAGGATGAATATAGAGGACCATGGGTGCGGATAGCCTTAATCTTCTCTTCACCGGAGTATACTCATACTCATTTAGGAGTACTTCAATCTAGTAGTTTAGATGCTAACAAATATTAGCATGCTAGAGTTAGCACTTACTGGTCTAAAAGAGAGAGAGGGAGTTAGCACTTACAAAAATTTAGGTGATTAAAGTTTAGACGACTAAATTTTATCGTGTACCGTTTGGATATATCGATTATAGAAAAAAGACAAACAACAAGTTTGGCTACAAATTAGTCCACGTATTTGAGTGAGTTAGAACTAAATGTAGTTAGATGACTAGTAAGGTTTAGTACACTAATGTAACCTTGCTGATTTTGGCTAGGTAGCACATCTATTAGTAGATGGCTTGTTTTGATCTGAGGGTCTGTTTAGATGGTGAAAAAGTTTGGGTAAAGTTTATGTAGCACTTTTCGTTGTTATTTGGTAAAAATTTATCCAATCATGGACTAACTAAGCTCAAAAGATTTGTCTCGACATTTACAGACAAACTGTGTAATTAGTTATTTTTTACTTATATTTAATGCTTCATGCATGCGTCCAAAGATTCGATGTGACAGTTACTGTGCAAACTTTTTTTTTTTACCTTTTCACCAACTAAACAGTCTCTGAACCTGCTAACATTTTAGTTGCCAGCTATTAGCAACATGGATCAAATAGGACCCTAGGAGTAGAACACTAACTACTTTCATAGGTGTTGTTGGAACTTACGGCCGCTGAGTGTGACTGCCTGTGTGGTGAGGTGGTGTTAGCCTCGGCGAGTCAGGGTCTGTTTGGTTAGAGGTGTTAAAGTTTAACAAACATCGTAGCATTTTCGTCTTATTTGATAAAAAGTTTTTAATTTTGGATTAATTAGGCTTAATAGATTCGTCTCATAAATTACTCTTAATCTGTGTCGACATACATGCAATTAGTCTACATTTAGTACTCCATTCATTTACCGTAACATTGATATGATGTGAGTTAAACTGAATGATTCACAAAAAACAAGCAGGGCCTTAGTAACTTTATTCCTACAGTGGAGTAGCTACTCTACCCCTTGCTGTCACGCTGCTCCAAAAGATTGTGTGTACGTACTAGTGTAGGCATCAGGGCAGTTAGACTTGATGGCTCCACCGCTTAATAACTCCTCCTTACTCCTTTATAGGGTTTTAATGGCGCACTGCAGTAATTTGTTCAAGCTACGGGCAGTATCTGTATCTCCTCTGCAATTTAATAATTTAATTAATGTCTGAATAAAACAAGGCATATCTACTGGCCGTGTTTAGATTATGAATTTTTTTTGAAAAAATTCATGTAGCACTTTTTTGGATACAGTTTTCCTCCGAAAAGACAACAACAGATGAAACAAAAAGCCTCAAGTGGAGGGGAAAAACATTGCAAGGCTCACGGGGGAAATTGGAAAAATAGACCATTCGCTGCAGGAGAGCAGATCAGGAATCGGGATTCAGGATCAGGGTGGTAGTTGGTGAGTGCCTGAGTGGCGGCATACTGACACGCACGGTGCTTGTGCAGCCCGTTTTTTTCTCTCCCTAAATAATCAGCCCTTGTTTACTTTCCAAAAAAAAAGTGCTACATTAGTTATCACATCGAATCTTTAGACGTATACATAGAGCATTAAATATAAGTAAAAAAATAACTAATTGTACAGTTTATTTGTAAATGTCGAGACGAATCTTTTGAGCCTAGTTAGTCTATGATTGGACAAATTTTATCAAATAACAATAAAAGTGCTACATGAATTTTTTCAAAAAAAATTCATAATCTAAACACGGCCAGTAGATATGCCTTGTTTTATTCAGACATTAATTAAATTATTAAATTGCAGAGGAGATACAGATACTGCCCGTAGCTTGAACAAATTACTGCAGTGCGCCATTAAAACCCTATAAAGGAGTAAGGAGGAGTTATTAAGCGGTGGAGCCATCAAGTCTAACTGCCCTGATGCCTACACTAGTACGTACACACAATCTTTTGGAGCAGCGTGACAGCAAGGGGTAGAGTAGCTACTCCACTGTAGGAATAAAGTTACTAAGGCCCTGCTTGTTTTTTGTGAATCATTCAGTTTAACTCACATCATATCAATGTTACGGTAAATGAATGGAGTACTAAATGTAGACTAATTGCATGTATGTCGACACAGATTAAGAGTAATTTATGAGACGAATCTATTAAGCCTAATTAATCCAAAATTAAAAACTTTTTATCAAATAAGACGAAAATGCTACGATGTTTGTTAAACTTTAACACCTCTAACCAAACAGACCCTGACTCGCCGAGGCTAACACCACCTCACCACACAGGCAGTCACACTCAGCGGCCGTAAGTTCCAACAACACCTATGAAAGTAGTTAGTGTTCTACTCCTAGGGTCCTATTTGATCCATGTTGCTAATAGCTGGCAACTAAAATGTTAGCAGGTTCAGAGACTGTTTAGTTGGTGAAAAGGTAAAAAAAAAAGTTTGCACAGTAACTGTCACATCGAATCTTTGGACGCATGCATGAAGCATTAAATATAAGTAAAAAATAACTAATTACACAGTTTGTCTGTAAATGTCGAGACAAATCTTTTGAGCTTAGTTAGTCCATGATTGGATAAATTTTTACCAAATAACAACGAAAAGTGCTACATAAACTTTACCCAAACTTTTTCACCATCTAAACAGACCCTCAGATCAAAACAAGCCATCTACTAATAGATGTGCTACCTAGCCAAAATCAGCAAGGTTACATTAGTGTACTAAACCTTACTAGTCATCTAACTACATTTAGTTCTAACTCACTCAAATACGTGGACTAATTTGTAGCCAAACTTGTTGTTTGTCTTTTTTCTATAATCGATATATCCAAACGGTACACGATAAAATTTAGTCGTCTAAACTTTAATCACCTAAATTTTTGTAAGTGCTAACTCCCTCTCTCTCTTTTAGACCAGTAAGTGCTAACTCTAGCATGCTAATATTTGTTAGCATCTAAACTACTAGATTGAAGTACTCCTAAATGAGTATGAGTATACTCCGGTGAAGAGAAGATTAAGGCTATCCGCACCCATGGTCCTCTATATTCATCCTTTATACGTCCTAGTCAGCAAGATTCTCTCCTCTATACTCAATTCTTCTGCACCCATCCATCCTCTATATTTAGAGTAGTACAGTGTTTACTCTATAGTGCGTAGTGGCGGCCCCACTAGCTAAACCAAGGAAAAAAATGCTATAACTCACAAACCAAAAATCCAAATTAAATTTCGATTGCACCATTAAATTCGTCTCAATAAATCCTTTAAAACTAGATCACACATGGATATATTTAGATAAAGTGACAAGTGGGTCCCATAGTAGATAGAGTGGATAGAGGATGATATAGAGGATGGATGGGTGCAGAAGAATTGAGTATAGAGGAGAGAATCTTGCTGACTAGGACGTATAAAGGATGAATATAGAGGACCATGGGTGCGGATAGCCTTAATCTTCTCTTCACCGGAGTATACTCATACTCATTTAGGAGTACTTCAATCTAGTAGTTTAGATGCTAACAAATATTAGCATGCTAGAGTTAGCACTTACTGGTCTAAAAGAGAGAGAGGGAGTTAGCACTTACAAAAATTTAGGTGATTAAAGTTTAGACGACTAAATTTTATCGTGTACCGTTTGGATATATCGATTATAGAAAAAAGACAAACAACAAGTTTGGCTACAAATTAGTCCACGTATTTGAGTGAGTTAGAACTAAATGTAGTTAGATGACTAGTAAGGTTTAGTACACTAATGTAACCTTGCTGATTTTGGCTAGGTAGCACATCTATTAGTAGATGGCTTGTTTTGATCTGAGGGTCTGTTTAGATGGTGAAAAAGTTTGGGTAAAGTTTATGTAGCACTTTTCGTTGTTATTTGGTAAAAATTTATCCAATCATGGACTAACTAAGCTCAAAAGATTTGTCTCGACATTTACAGACAAACTGTGTAATTAGTTATTTTTTACTTATATTTAATGCTTCATGCATGCGTCCAAAGATTCGATGTGACAGTTACTGTGCAAACTTTTTTTTTTTACCTTTTCACCAACTAAACAGTCTCTGAACCTGCTAACATTTTAGTTGCCAGCTATTAGCAACATGGATCAAATAGGACCCTAGGAGTAGAACACTAACTACTTTCATAGGTGTTGTTGGAACTTACGGCCGCTGAGTGTGACTGCCTGTGTGGTGAGGTGGTGTTAGCCTCGGCGAGTCAGGGTCTGTTTGGTTAGAGGTGTTAAAGTTTAACAAACATCGTAGCATTTTCGTCTTATTTGATAAAAAGTTTTTAATTTTGGATTAATTAGGCTTAATAGATTCGTCTCATAAATTACTCTTAATCTGTGTCGACATACATGCAATTAGTCTACATTTAGTACTCCATTCATTTACCGTAACATTGATATGATGTGAGTTAAACTGAATGATTCACAAAAAACAAGCAGGGCCTTAGTAACTTTATTCCTACAGTGGAGTAGCTACTCTACCCCTTGCTGTCACGCTGCTCCAAAAGATTGTGTGTACGTACTAGTGTAGGCATCAGGGCAGTTAGACTTGATGGCTCCACCGCTTAATAACTCCTCCTTACTCCTTTATAGGGTTTTAATGGCGCACTGCAGTAATTTGTTCAAGCTACGGGCAGTATCTGTATCTCCTCTGCAATTTAATAATTTAATTAATGTCTGAATAAAACAAGGCATATCTACTGGCCGTGTTTAGATTATGAATTTTTTTGAAAAAATTCATGTAGCACTTTTATTGTTATTTGATAAAATTTGTCCAATCATAGACTAACTAGGCTCAAAAGATTCGTCTCGACATTTACAAATAAACTGTACAATTAGTTATTTTTTTACTTATATTTAATGCTCTATGTATACGTCTAAAGATTCGATGTGATAACTAATGTAGCACTTTTTTTTTGGAAAGTAAACAAGGGCTGATTATTTAGGGAGAGAAAAAAACGGGCTGCACAAGCACCGTGCGTGTCAGTATGCCGCCACTCAGGCACTCACCAACTACCACCCTGATCCTGAATCCCGATTCCTGATCTGCTCTCCTGCAGCGAATGGTCTATTTTTCCAATTTCCCCCGTGAGCCTTGCAATGTTTTTCCCCTCCACTTGAGGCTTTTTGTTTCATCTGTTGTTGTCTTTTCGGAGGAAAACTGTATCCAAAAAAGACAAGCAATTGGCCACTGTTCAATTATGTGTGGTGTCATGTGTGCCGCACTTTGTGCACTCCACGAGCCGTACTTACCATCTTGGACGTGCTCTCTGCATGCTCTGGATCCGCACCTTCTGCTGCAACCAACAGTCTTGTGTTCTTGACTTGTTGCATTTGTAGCTGTGTTAACGGTTGCTAATGGTGGATGATGGCAGGTGCAGGCGGTAGCGGACGGCGACTCCGCGGTGGGGCGCAAGAAGCTGATGGGGGCCAGCATGGTGGTGGTGGAGGACAAGCAACAGCTGAGCCCCGTGTCGGTTCTGGATTTCCACTTCGATGACGACGACGGCGAGGAAGGGAGCGATGCCGGCACCTGTTCCTCCCCCGCTTTCCAGTTCCAGCGCTGCACGCCGCCGGAGGACCTCCAGAGTAAGCTGCTTCTTGCCATCCCTGCACACCCATCGATCCCAAATTCCATCTTCGTTCCTCATTTTTACCAGATTTATTTACTAAACTGTATGCATACATACCAGCCACCACTTTCAGTTTGATTCGATGGTTGTTACAACTAGATGGCTAGACGACTCTAGAGGATGGCTAGGCATGCAAATATTTCTAGTCCCGCTGATCTAGGACAGGATGGCCACTGTGTTCGAGTAACACTTGCTTGGTCAGTGTGCCATGGCCAATGCCACCGAAGAAGAATTGTGCACTGTCCGAACACCATTAATGCTACGCCGATTCTTTGAGCACTCCAACTCCAATGCAGAAACCGTCCGGGAGCCTCCTCGATCAGGCAACCGGAGGAAAACAACGCTAGTAGCTGCGCCGGTCTCTTTCTCTCTAGCTGTTGCGCAAAAAAGGAAGTAACTGTCAAACAATGCTATAACTATAATTGTCCTCGATCACACATTAACATATGGTGCTCAATGGCCATAATCGCTGACCGTGTGATCAATGGCACGTGATGATGGCGACGATTGTCGTCGCAACGCATCACGATTCACTACGTACCTAGCTCAACTAGGTTAGTAATTGTGATGCATCGTCGTCCGTGTTAAACAAACTCCTCCCCGTATCAGCTACTCCTCCAGTTTCCTAAAAGATGTTAATTTGGACAGCTGGGTCAAACGTTTTAGGAATATATAAATCATAAATAACTTTTAAATTATTGAATTTGAAAATATGAAAACCATATGAATATATTTATCTTGAAATATACTTTTAAAAAATATACATATGGTTTTCATATTTTCAAATTCAATAATTTAAAAGTTATTTATGATTTATATATTCCTAAAACGTTTGACCCAGCTGTCCAAATTAACATCTTTTAGGAAACTGGAGGAGTAGCTGATACGGGGAGGAGTTTGTTTAACACGGACGACGATGCATCACAATTACTAACCTAGTTGAGCTAGGTACGTAGTGAATCGTGATGCGTTGCGACGACAATCGTCGCCATCATCACGTGCCATTGATCACACGGTCAGCGATTATGGCCATTGAGCACCATATGTTAATGTGTGATCGAGGACAATTATAGTTATAGCATTGTTTGACAGTTACTTCCTTTTTTGCGCAACAGCTAGAGAGAAAGAGACCGGCGCAGCTACTAGCGTTGTTTTCCTCCGGTTGCCTGATCGAGGAGGCTCCCGGACGGTTTCTGCATTGGAGTTGGAGTGCTCAAAGAATCGGCGTAGCATTAATGGTGTTCGGACAGTGCACAATTCTTCTTCGGTGGCATTGGCCATGGCACACTGACCAAGCAAGTGTTACTCGAACACAGTGGCCATCCTGTCCTAGATCAGCGGGACTAGAAATATTTGCATGCCTAGCCATCCTCTAGAGTCGTCTAGCCATCTAGTTGTAACAACCATCGAATCAAACTGAAAGTGGTGGCTGGTATGTATGCATACAGTTTAGTAAATAAATCTGGTAAAAATGAGGAACGAAGATGGAATTTGGGATCGATGGGTGTGCAGGGATGGCAAGAAGCAGCTTACTCTGGAGGTCCTCCGGCGGCGTGCAGCGCTGGAACTGGAAAGCGGGGGAGGAACAGGTGCCGGCATCGCTCCCTTCCTCGCCGTCGTCGTCATCGAAGTGGAAATCCAGAACCGACACGGGGCTCAGCTGTTGCTTGTCCTCCACCACCACCATGCTGGCCCCCATCAGCTTCTTGCGCCCCACCGCGGAGTCGCCGTCCGCTACCGCCTGCACCTGCCATCATCCACCATTAGCAACCGTTAACACAGCTACAAATGCAACAAGTCAAGAACACAAGACTGTTGGTTGCAGCAGAAGGTGCGGATCCAGAGCATGCAGAGAGCACGTCCAAGATGGTAAGTACGGCTCGTGGAGTGCACAAAGTGCGGCACACATGACACCACACATAATTGAACAGTGGCCAATTGCTTGTCTTTTTTGGATACAGTTTTCCTCCGAAAAGACAACAACAGATGAAACAAAAAGCCTCAAGTGGAGGGGAAAAACATTGCAAGGCTCACGGGGGAAATTGGAAAAATAGACCATTCGCTGCAGGAGAGCAGATCAGGAATCGGGATTCAGGATCAGGGTGGTAGTTGGTGAGTGCCTGAGTGGCGGCATACTGACACGCACGGTGCTTGTGCAGCCCGTTTTTTTCTCTCCCTAAATAATCAGCCCTTGTTTACTTTCCAAAAAAAAAGTGCTACATTAGTTATCACATCGAATCTTTAGACGTATACATAGAGCATTAAATATAAGTAAAAAAATAACTAATTGTACAGTTTATTTGTAAATGTCGAGACGAATCTTTTGAGCCTAGTTAGTCTATGATTGGACAAATTTTATCAAATAACAATAAAAGTGCTACATGAATTTTTTCAAAAAAAATTCATAATCTAAACACGGCCAGTAGATATGCCTTGTTTTATTCAGACATTAATTAAATTATTAAATTGCAGAGGAGATACAGATACTGCCCGTAGCTTGAACAAATTACTGCAGTGCGCCATTAAAACCCTATAAAGGAGTAAGGAGGAGTTATTAAGCGGTGGAGCCATCAAGTCTAACTGCCCTGATGCCTACACTAGTACGTACACACAATCTTTTGGAGCAGCGTGACAGCAAGGGGTAGAGTAGCTACTCCACTGTAGGAATAAAGTTACTAAGGCCCTGCTTGTTTTTTGTGAATCATTCAGTTTAACTCACATCATATCAATGTTACGGTAAATGAATGGAGTACTAAATGTAGACTAATTGCATGTATGTCGACACAGATTAAGAGTAATTTATGAGACGAATCTATTAAGCCTAATTAATCCAAAATTAAAAACTTTTTATCAAATAAGACGAAAATGCTACGATGTTTGTTAAACTTTAACACCTCTAACCAAACAGACCCTGACTCGCCGAGGCTAACACCACCTCACCACACAGGCAGTCACACTCAGCGGCCGTAAGTTCCAACAACACCTATGAAAGTAGTTAGTGTTCTACTCCTAGGGTCCTATTTGATCCATGTTGCTAATAGCTGGCAACTAAAATGTTAGCAGGTTCAGAGACTGTTTAGTTGGTGAAAAGGTAAAAAAAAAAAGTTTGCACAGTAACTGTCACATCGAATCTTTGGACGCATGCATGAAGCATTAAATATAAGTAAAAAATAACTAATTACACAGTTTGTCTGTAAATGTCGAGACAAATCTTTTGAGCTTAGTTAGTCCATGATTGGATAAATTTTTACCAAATAACAACGAAAAGTGCTACATAAACTTTACCCAAACTTTTTCACCATCTAAACAGACCCTCAGATCAAAACAAGCCATCTACTAATAGATGTGCTACCTAGCCAAAATCAGCAAGGTTACATTAGTGTACTAAACCTTACTAGTCATCTAACTACATTTAGTTCTAACTCACTCAAATACGTGGACTAATTTGTAGCCAAACTTGTTGTTTGTCTTTTTTCTATAATCGATATATCCAAACGGTACACGATAAAATTTAGTCGTCTAAACTTTAATCACCTAAATTTTTGTAAGTGCTAACTCCCTCTCTCTCTTTTAGACCAGTAAGTGCTAACTCTAGCATGCTAATATTTGTTAGCATCTAAACTACTAGATTGAAGTACTCCTAAATGAGTATGAGTATACTCCGGTGAAGAGAAGATTAAGGCTATCCGCACCCATGGTCCTCTATATTCATCCTTTATACGTCCTAGTCAGCAAGATTCTCTCCTCTATACTCAATTCTTCTGCACCCATCCATCCTCTATATCATCCTCTATCCACTCTAAATGATACTCTAAAGCTTTAGAGCATGAATATAGAGTAAAAACTGCTGCACTGGATACTCTAAAACGATACTCTATTCTTTCTCTCACTCTATATT
>JAHUYU010000976.1:0-17044 GCA_030439765.1 Tripidium arundinaceum | reverse complement strand
CCTGTGAGTCATGATTTCCAAATGCATGGGTTTGCAAGGCCCAAAACATCAAAAACCATATAAAGCCATTCAAAAGTTCGTCTAACAAGTCAGGGCCATTAGATTCACTCGGCAGGCAGATGTAGGAACCCCCTTTTCAAATGGCACAATTCCTTCTGGGCTATACTCATAGACTAGAGGCTGTCCTACACCCAACGTGTCAAGCCATTCTTACGCCATTTAAGGTAACCACTAACAAGCTAGAAAGGTCTCTTGAACAACTAAAGCCAGAGCCATATAGCCCTCACAGCTGTACTGTATGTCCCGGTTATCACTTACAGGTAAGTCCTTACGGAGAGTACTCGAGCACAACAAACAAACACAGTGCTCTAGTTCCCTTTCAATAGTAGTAAAATCATCATTAACGGTTGGTCGCATAATTCATTAATCCAATTACAAGATCAATGTTCATAATTAAGCGCTAGCAATAGCTACCCAAATGCACAGCCCATAGGTGACAAGGAAACAAGATATCAATAACTAAGTTATAATCTCTATGGTTGTCAAGGACACATGCATATGACTAAATAATTAAATGGTGAATAGGACAACCAGGATGGTCCCATGCTATACTTGCCTTAAACTTGCTTTACACCCAATGGTCAACTCCTCGTAGAACCTTCGATCTTCTGTTCTTTCGGTCTTCAACGCTTACGGACAGCTCTTCTAATCGCAGATCGTAGTAAACAGGCACATCGCACATGGGCAAACATACAAGCAGCAAACATAGAAAACTAAGAACAATACATCATAGGAGAAAACAACGTACTAAAAGAAAGCTAAGTGCTACGGTCAGAAGATCACAAGAAACGCCGGGAACGCAGCTACGATTAAAAGAATGACTACCGAAAAGTTTTACCACTATAAAAGAAACAACTACGAGCTTGATTTATTTAATTCAGCAAGACCATTGGGTGGTAAAGCAAGTTTAAGGCAAGTATAGCATGGGGACCATCCTTGTTGTCCTATTCACCATTTAATTATTTAGTCATATGCATGTGTCCTTGACAACCATAGAGATTATAACTTAGTTATTGATATCTTGTTTCCTTGTCACCTATGGGCTGTGCATTTGGGTAGCTATTGCTAGCGCTTAATTATGAACAATGATCTTGTAATTGGATTAATGAATTATGCGACCAACCGTTAATGATGATTTTACTACTATTGAAGGGAACTAGAGCACTGTGTTGTTTGTTTGTTGCTCTAGTTACTCTCCGTAAGGACTTACCTGTAAGTGATAACCGGGACATACAGTACAGCTGTGAGGGCTATATGGCTCTGGCTTTAGTTGTTCAAGAGACCTTTTCTGCTTGTTAGTGGTTACCTTAAATGGCGTAAGAATGGCTTGGACACGTTGGGTGTAGGACAGCCTCTAGTCTATGAGTATAGCCCAGAAGGAAGTGTGTGCCATTTGAAAAGGGGGTTCCTACATCTGCCTGCCGAGTGAATCTAATGGCCCTGACTTGTTAGACGAACTTTTGAATGGCTTTATATGGTTTTTGATGTTTTGGGCCTTGCAAACCCATGCATTTGGAAATCATGACTCACAGTGAAAGTGTACACCTCTGCGCAGAGTTTAATAACTGGTATACTAGCCGTGCTCACGGACACGAGCGGCCTTGGGTATTCTTACAGAATAGTTGATCATCATTGTTATATTTGCTTAAATACTGTTGTTATTTGCTCATGTTAATGCTATTCATTTACCTTATTACAAATGATCATTGGTTCATTAATGGGATTTGGATTATTTTGATGCTACTCAATTGCTAAGTAAATGATGAATAAAAGCCTAAATGCAGTAAGACGGTGTCTAGCCTTTTGTGCCTCATGAACCCTGTGTTATATTGTTGAGTTCGACATGGACTCACCCTTGCTATTTTCCCCACACCCCAGTCTCTAGTAGAAGTTGGCTCAGAGATTGATGTCATTAAGGAGGAGTTCCTAAGAGACTTGCAGAAGTGCTTAGCATACGGAGCCCCCAGTCAGCCGTCCCTGTGAAGTTGGAGCCTGAAGAGAAGATTAGTATTCGTTCCGCTATACTCCGATAGATGTAAGTGTTTAATATACTTATGTTTTCGCTATATAAACATTTGTTTCTGATACCCTTTATTTCTGTTGTTGTATGTGTGGACTTCCTGGGCACACATATGGCGAGCCTGGTTTTGTCTTTAAAACCGGGTGTGACAAGCTGCGCTACACTCCTCTGTCAATTTGACCACCTCCGTGGTTGGTAGAGGACGCTTGTTGTTGGTGATATCCTTGATATACTTGGCATAAGAAGGAACATGCAAGACATCCATTAAAGGAACACTTACATGGATTTTCTCTATCATCTCCACAAATCTTGTAAACTGCTCATCCACTGCTTGTTTTCTGTTTCTGATCGAAAACGACAGATAATTTGTGTCTGAATAATCCTTAACTGCTTCATCTGCCTCTTGTGTTGCTTCATGTGTAGGCGCATTAGGTGGTGAAATTTTCTTTGACTGGCGCTCTTTAATCTTCCCTGCAGATGGTTAGGATTGGGTGGATCACGAGTGGACTTACCACCCCTTGTGACCACTGCTTTAGCATCTTCAACCTTACTTTTGGGAAGTGAAGCAGCTATTTGAGCTAACTGAGTTTCTAACATTTTATCATGGAAAGCGAGTTTCTTGTTTAAATTTTCATTAATTTTAACTTACCCTAATAGAAGTTCTTTAAACGAAGGTTGATTCGAATTATAATTGGAATTGGGATTCGAATTACCTTGACGTTGATTATTCCACCCATTATTATCTTGTTGGCGGAACCCGTTGTTGATGAAAGAGACGTTTTCCTGGTTCTCAGGGCAGTTATTCCCTGAATGGCCAACATTCCCACAGAATTCACAAGTCATTTGTGATTCCATGGCTTGGGCGATACTTCTGATGGATTCCTTCTCTTGAGCTCGTTCATCAAGACGCTTGATGAGAAGGTCCACCTTGGCTTCTAGCATGTCAACTTCCTTAACAGTGTGCATGCCTCTTGTATTTGATTTCTCTCATCCTTCCATCCTTGATTAGTAACCATTTCTTAACGTCATTACCAAGATAGATGTACGACCCATCCTAGGTAACGGCGCTAGAAATACTTAATGATATTTATTAACATTACCACTATGAATGTAGCATTTCAACCATTCATAGATATAATGCTAACAAATATACTGATAGTTCAGGCTCTATTCATCCGCAAGCGCACAGATCTATCATTATAGCATTTCACCTAGAGTATTCCAGGTATCATTATTTTATTTTCCAAAGGGAAGGCAATAGCTAATCATGGATATTGGATAGCTCAATGTTAATAATAAGCATATAATCAATTGTTCATCAGGGGTAAATGAAGCATTGATAAATTGGGGATAGTGAAGTTTCACACAGGCATATATGAGCATCTCTATCGGGGGTAAAGAAAGATAATTAGATAAAAGAATAAAGAATAAAAGAATATCCTAACTAGAACAATCTATTATAGTTGATTGTCAGATTCTAGCAAGTCATACAATTAATATAAACAGGGTTAGATTAATATCTAGATGGATCGGGAGAATGCCTAAGGTCTGGTCTGCCAACTCCCCGCATCGCTTTAGACTCCTACACCATACCCGAACGTGGGGGATACGAGGGACGGAGAGGGCTGTCACCACCTGCCGCTACCCCACTACCGTGGAGTACGAACTGCAATTACCCGTTCCCTTGTATCCAAGTACCATACTTGCATACACGAAAACCACATATGTCCCCCTAGGTCCCCGACCCTACGATCCACAGGCACAGAACATATGCAAATCCGAAGACTTGGTAAACCACCATCTAGACATTAGTCTAAACATAATTACACTAATTATATGATTAGTTAAAATCAAAGTTCTAATCATCATGATCAAGATACTCGAACTAAGAACTAGTTCTAATATGAAGAACATGAATGAAGAACTAGACTCTAATTCAAGAACAATACTATAAATATAAGTAGAGAACAAGAAGAAGATGGAACTAGAACTAGATTTATTCATACCAAGAACAGCCAAGATGTTCTTCTCCTCTTACAACTTGAAGCTCTGCTCTAGATCTAAACTACAACTAAAAGGAATACTAAAACTAGAGAGCTCTGGAGTTGTATGCTTGATATTGTAACTTGTGTGAACTTTTGTGTAACTTCTGTGTGAAAACATGATTTACAGAGGAGAACATGGCTGCATTATATAGTGCCTAGAGGTCGGTTCGTGGACGAATATTCTTGGTAACCTATGGAACCGCCTTTAGCACCGCCATAGGAACCGACATGCGAAAGATGGGCCCGAGATGCGCCACCAGGGGGCGGCTGCACTAGGGGGTCGGCCGCACCCTGGCTGCCGCCTCTCGCCGCCGACTTTGTCTGGTGGGCTTCCTGATGGATCTGGATCACTTCTATGTTGGGTATTGGCCCTGGTTCACATTGTGGATTTGCCTTCTTCACATTCTTCAACTTGGGCTGCGCGAAATATGCTTTGTTGATTGCGCATTTTCCCGAGTTTGTCACTAATTCCACACTAAGTCCTGCAAAATAGTAATCTTCCAATACATGTGGACTAGGTGAATATCAAGACATATGTATGTAAAGCATGTATTTTTCTCCAATTTTCATACAGTTGACGGTATGAAATATGTCATTAGTAACCGCCAACAGTGTGCATGCCTCTTCTATTGTGGCTTCTCTCATCCTTCCATCCTTGATTAGTAACCATTTTAGCTATCAATGACGTGGCATCATTGATGGTAAGGAAGAGAAATGCGCCTCCAGCAGCTGCATCAAGGTGGCCTTTGGACATGGGTGTGAGCCCATCATAGAAATTTTGTAAGATCAGCCAGTTCTCAATCCCATGATGAGGACAGGCAAGGATGTAATTCTTGAAGTCGTTCCCATGCCTCAGGGAATATTTCCTCTTGATTCTGCTGGAAATTTGATATTCTTCCCCTCAAAGCATTGGTCTTGGAGTGCGGGAAGTACTTTGCTAGGATGCTGCTGCACATTTAGTCCATGAATCAAGGCAGTTGTGTCCTTGTAGAACCACTGCTTCGCTCTTCCCGTGAGGGAAAAGGGAAACAAACGGATCTTGATCGTGTCTGGCGCAACATCCTTTATGACTAGTGTCACAAAGTTCTTGGAACTACTGTAAGTGTGCACTAGCATCCTCACTTGGCAAACCAGTGAATTGGTTTGCTTGCACCATCGTGATAAGACCAGTACGAAGCTCGAAGTTCCTATCACCGACATTGGACAGCGGGCCCTGTTGGCACGTTGGCAATGGCTGGCACAGAGAACTCGCGCAACGCCTTGTTAGCCATAGATTCGATTGCAGGTGGTGCAGTGGAACGTGGCTGGGTTCTGGAGGCGGACGGAGAGTGTAGAACATTGGGTCGTCCTTTCCTCAAAATTGCCTCAGGATCATCAACAAAGTTCGAAGACTGCTGAAATCCAACTCCACTTCCACTCATAAACTATCCTGTTTTCATCCACAACATGGAGAAAAACATCAAAGTTAACCTGAATGAGCATAATTACTATACTTTATTATTACCATTGAACTTATCCATGATTAATCTAGCCTTCCCCGGCAACGGTGCCAGAAATACTTGTCGGCATTTCTTAACGTCATTACCAAGAATAGAGATATGACCCATCCAGGCAACAGCACTAGAAATACTTATTGAATTTCTTAACATCATCACTATGAATGTAGCATTTCAACCATTCATAAATAATAATGCTAACAAATACACTGATAGTTCAGGCTCTATTCAATCCGCAAGCGCACAGATCTATCATTATAGCATTTCACCCAGAGTATTCAGGGATCGTTATTTATATTTTCCATGGGAAGGCAATAGCTAATCATGGATATTGGATAGCTCAATGTTAATAATATAGCATAATAACCAATTATTCATCAGGGGTAAGTAAAGCATTGATAATATGTAGGATAGTGAAGTTCACACAGGCATATATGAGCATCTCTATCAGAGGTAAAGGAAGACAATTGAATAAAAGAATAAAGAATTAAAGAATAATCCTAACTAGAACAATCTATTATAGTTATTGTCAAGAATTCTAGCAAGTCATACAATTAATATAAACATGGTTAGATTCACATTTAGATGGATCGGGAGAATGCCTAAGGTCTGGTCTGCCAGCTCTCCGCATCGCTTTAGACTCCTACACCATACCCGAACGTGGGGGAATACGAGGGACGGACAGGGCTGTCACCACCTGCCTCCTACCCCACTACCGTGGAGTACGAACTGCAATTATCCGTTCCGTTGTATCCAAGTACCACACTTGCATACACGGAAACCACATATGCTCCCCCAGGTCGAGAACATATGCGAATCCGAAGATTTGATAAACCACCATCTAGACATTAGTCTAAACATGATCACACTAATTATATATTTAATTAAGATCAAAGTTCTAATCATCATGATCAAGATACTCGAACTAAGAACTAGTTCTAATATGAAGAACATGACTAAAGAACTTAGCTCTAATTCAAGAACAATACTATAAATATAAGTAGAGAACAAGAATAAGATGGAACTAGAACTAGATTTATTCATACCAAGATCAGCCAAGATGTTCTTCTTCTCTTTACAACTTGAAGCTCTGCTCTAGATCTAAACTAGAACTAAAATGATAAACTAAAACTAGAGAGATCTAGAGTTGTATTGCCTGATAATGTGTAACTTGTGTACTTGTGTGAACCTTGATTACAGAGGAGAACATGGCTGCTTTTTATAGTGCCTAAAGGTCGGTTCGTGGACGAATATTCTTGGTAACCCATGGAACTGCCATTAGCACCGCCATAGGAACCGACATGCGAAAGATAGGCCCGAGACACGCCACCAGGGGGCGGCCGCACCAGGGGGTCGGCCGCACCCTGGCTGCCGCCTCTCACCACCGACTTTGTCTGGTGGGCTCCCTGATGGGTCTGGATCACTTCTATGTTGGGTATTAGCCCTGGTTCGCGTCATGGATTTGGCCTTCTTCACATTCTCCAACTTGGGCCGCGCGAATACGCTTCATTGATTGCGTATTTTCCCGAGTTTTACACTAATTCCACACTTAAGTCCTGCAAAACAGTAATCTTCCAATACATGTGGAACTAGGTGAATATCAAAGACATATGCATGTAAAATATGTATTTTTCTCCATTTTCAATACAAGTTGGCGGTATGAAATAGGTCATTCGTAACCGCCAACAATTGCCACCTCCTAGACGGCTCGGAGGCTTGTGTGCTCCGTGGTAGCACGCTCGAAGAATGAGCGGTGCTTCAAAAGCGACCACTTTGTGATGGCTGTTGTGCTCGCCCCGCGGGAGATCACGCGCGAAGAACAACTCTAGTAAAAGTGAGGTGTGAAGAGCGCCAAGTGGTCCAGCCAGATCGAAAGCTAGAGCTCGTGGTGAGCACTCCATGTGGGAGAGTGTGACCGGTGGGTCACCACTAGCTAGAGGATCGGCGGCAACCTTGCGCTTGCCTCAACTGGGATTAAGTTTTTGGCAAACCACCGAACCTCGGGATAAAAATCGCCATGTCAACTTGTCTACAACTTCCTGTTGGTTTGCAATCTCCATACACAAGCTTGTCCATACTTGTTCATATATTGTGCTTGTGTTGTTGCTCTTTGGTAACTAGTTTGCTTGTGTAGCTTGCTAGTTACATTGCTTTGTTTGTGTAGCTTAGTAGTTGTTGAGCTCTCTAGTTTGGCTTGTGTAGCCTTGCTAGTTGAGAAGTGCTAGTGTGCTTAGGCTTTGTGTGCTTTGCTCACTAGTATGTGTAGGAGCTGCCCGGTTGCTTGAGTACTAGTTGCATAGGTTTATGTGACCTTGCAAACTAGAATTGTTTAGGTGAGCTCTACCTAGCCCGGCACCTTAGTTGCTCAATTAGGATCTTTTGTAAGGTGCTTGAGAATTTAGTTAGAGGGGTGTAGTCTTGGTAACGAGAGTCAAACATAGGGGTATGTTAAGTCCCTAGGAGAAAGACTCCCGACCGACAAACCCCCCAACCAATCCCCCCAGGATTGCTCGGGGGCTATACCCATCGGGTACGCTCACTCGTACCCTCCGGTCAGAGTTGGGCAGAGCCCAAGCACGCCCACAGCCATTGCTCGGGACTCGGGGGCTCGGCAAGGCCCTGGGCTCCCAGTCGATGGCAGCCCGAGCCTGACTCCGCACCGGCTACAACCCGAGCTAGTGCTCGAACCACCAACCAAATTCCCGAGCGTTGGCTAACCCGCCGAGTGTCCAAGGCTCTGGCAGGTATGGGGACTCCACGACGCCAGCCCGTTCAACGTTCGTGAGGCGCTACCGGCCACTCCCGCGACAGGGTCACGCAGATGGCGTGACACAACAGGACAAACGACTCTAGTGGCTCCAGGGGCGTCGAGCTCCCGGTCCCGCTCGTCAGCCCCTCGAGCCAAGGAAGCCTTGAGAAGGTTCACCCGGTGGAGGCCGAACCACCAGCAGACACCCCCTGACGGTCAAGTGTCAGGGGCCCCAGCGACGTCAGGCGGCGCCCGTGGCTCCCCCGACTCCACGACAACGCCAAGGTCCATGCACGCCACAGAAGCACCCTCCTAGACCCCGGCGCACGAAGACCATAGATCGAAGCCCCCGAACCGCCTTGTTCCCGACCTTCCTCAGAATATAAGGGGAAGGTCGGCTCCCATAGAGAGGGGGCTGGATAGACGCAGAGTTTAGTCGACAAATTAGACACTTCGAGAGGAACAGCAGAGTGTTCCTCCCCTCGGCAACCAAGCAAGAGAGAGGGCCGATTCCCTTACTCGTTGGGGAAGAAACCTCATCACCGACGGGCCGTAGGAGAGCACTGAGCGATCCCCTTCCAAACTCTCATTATCCTTCGTTGTAACCCCCCAATTTGGGTGCTCCTGAATACGAAGAACTCCTCACTGCTGGACGTAGGGCCTCGATAGCCTGAACCAAGATACATCACCGTGTCTCTCTCGTGTTCTTGAGTACCTGGGCCATTGGAGACCCACACTTCTGACATTCAACGAACAACGATGCTTGCCGCAGTTACGAACCTCCGATAGCTGGCGCACCAGGTAGGGGAATGCGTCAAGTGTGGTTACGGCTCTACGGTGGTCGGAGCCACCCGCCACGTCACCGAAGTAGGTGGCGTCACCCCCGAAGGTGGCATATACCTCCCCGGCGAGATCTCCGTCACAGCCGGCGCTTTCGTCCAGGGCCAATTTCTCAATTTTGGGAGCTTGGCCTACGTCGCCGACTACTATGGCGAACTTCGCCCCCTCAAGGACGCTGCGCCGGTGGACAACGAGTCCCTGGCATTGGGTCCTCTGCCGGGCCTCCTGGGAGTGGACCTCGAAGTCCTTGCCCGGTAGATCTGGCTTGGGCTAGGGCCGAACCCCACTATGTCAGAGCGCCACCAGATGTTCTACATGCTGGCGAACATCCACTACCAGATCACGATCGGTGAGGTGCTTCCACCGTGAAAGGACCTTGATGTTGCCTAGAGGGGGGTGAATAGGTGTTTCTGAAAATTATCAACAAATAAAACTTGCAGCGGATTGGTAGAGTGCGGCACTTCTGCGCATCTACGTGGAACTGCCATGGGAGAATGCGGAACTACGTGCAACACAGAGAGCTCAACAATAGCTACGCCTAGAAACCAAACTTGGAGATGTGCTTGGAGATGTCCAGTGGCAAGTCCACGAAGTACCTGCACTCACAAACACACACAAACAAGTAGATCGAGTGGAACACAAATAATGCAATTCAAAATGTAAGTAACAAGACACACGATTTATCACGTGGTTCAGCTCGCCACCAAGGCTTGCCTACCTCCACGTTGTTGAGGAAGCCAAAATGGCTTTGGAGTCTCTTTCAACTCGCTCCTCTTCTCTAACTCACCACCAAGGTGATGAGCTCGAGGTTCCCACTAAGATTTTGGGCAATACAAACTTTCCCGCGGCTCACCACAAGCATGGGAACTCGCCGGGCGACGCCTAGCCATCTAGGAGGCTTCACCTCCAAAAGTAACAAATGTGCAACGAAGATTGACGAAGCCCAACAAGTGCTCAAGGTTTGGCTTGCTCTCTTGTGCTTAATCTCTCACCTCAACACTTAATTACTCACTAAGAACTTCACTCTCACAAAGAGAGGGTTGGGAGAGCTCTCAAATGGCTTTGGATATGTTTTGGAAGGTCTAGAGGTCAGCAGCCTCGCCAGGAGGCGTGGGATGGGTATAAATACCCACCCCACAAAAACTAGCCATTAGAGCTCACCGTTATGACATGTACAGGTGTGGCACTACTGCACCTATGCGCGGCACTACTACAAAAATTCATGGCACTTTCGCAGCTCTCAAAAACAACATAGGTCACCTCATGGAAAACACCATAACTTTTTACTCCGAACTCCATTGTTAGTGGTCTTGGACTTTTCGGAAAGCTTGTTTCGAGGGCTATCTAACCCAATCAAGAACAAGCCCAAAGATCAATAAGTGCAAGTGCTGTGCTAATGTGTTTCTCTCATGTTATCCCTCGGGTTTGGTTAGTTCGAGCACTTGAGACTTGTCTATGATTCGTATTGCATCCCACTTGATAGTATGGCATACCTATACTCAAGATTAAGAGAATATAACCATTTCAACCACTTGAGTCTTCAAAGCCTTCATATGCCATTTCTTCTCAATATCACTTCATAAGGGGTTGCAATCATCTTTGTCTCATCTCTTCGAGCAAACATACCTTGAGCATGTGACTTGAACCATTTCAACACATATGAGTTCAACTCATGGCTTCAAGTCACTTTCACTAATAATTTGATCCTCAACACAATATGACTCCTCATAGCTCGATTAGTTCTTCGACTCAATGCAAGTACTCTCTTCTTCACCTTAGCCATGGTACCTCGGTCCTCAAGCCATCGCTTGCCCTTCACCTTCGCTTATCCCTGATGAATAATTGGTTATTATGCTATATTATTAACATTGAGCTATCCAATATCCATGATTAGCTATTGCCTTCCCATGGGAAAATATAAATAACGATACCCTGAATACTCTGGGTGAAATGCTATAATGATAGATCTGTGCGCTTGCGGATTGAATAGAGCCTGAACTATCAGTGTATTTGTTAGCATTATTATTTATGAATGGTTGAAATGCTACATTCATAGTGATGATGTTAAGAAATATCAATAAGTATTTCTAGTGCTGTTGCCTGGGATGGGTCATATCTCTATTCTTGGTAATGACGTTAAGAAATGCCGACAAGTATTTCTGGCACCGTTGCCGGGGAAGGCTAGATTAATCATGGATAAGTTCAATGGTAATAATAAAGTATAGTAATTATTGCTCATTCAGGTTAACTTTGTATGTTTTCTCCATGTTGTGGATGAAAACAGGATAGTTTATGAGTGGAAGTGGAGTTGGATTTCAGCTGTCTTCGAACTTTGTTGATGATCCTGAGGCAATTTTGAGGAAAGGACGAACCAATGTTCTACACTCTCCGTCCGCCTCCAGAACCAAGCCACGTTCCACTGCACCACCTGCAATCGAATCTATGGCTAACAAGGCGTTGCGCGAGTTCTCTGTGCCAGCCATTGCCAACGTGCCAACAGGGCCCGCTGTCAATGTCGGTGATAGGAACTTCGAGCTTCGTACTGGTCTTATCACGATGGTGCAAGCAAACCAATTCACTGGTTTGCCAAGTGAGGATGCTAGTGCACACTTACAGTAGTTCCTAGAACTTTGTGACACTAGTCATAAAGGATGTTGCGCCAGACACGATCAAGATCCGTTTGTTTCCCTTTTCCCTCACGGGAAGAGCGAAGCAGTGGTTCTACAAGGACTCAACTGCCTTTGATTCATGGACTAAATGTGCAGCAGCATTCCTAGCAAAGTACTTCCCGCTCTCCAAGACCAATGCTTTGAGGGGAAGAATATCAAATTTCCAGCAGAATCAAGAGGAAATAATCCCTGAGGCATGGGAACGACTTCAAGATTACATCCTTGCCTGTCCTCATCATGGGATTGAGAACTGGCTGATCTTACAAAATTTCTATGATGGGCTCACACCCATGTCCAAAGGCCACCTTGATGCAGCTGCTGGAGGCGCATTTCTCTTCCTTACCATCAATGATGCCACGTCATTGATAGCTAAAATGGTTACTAATCAAGGATGGAAGGATGAGAGAAGCCAAAATAGAAGAGGCATGCACACTGTTGGCGGTTACTAATGACATATTTCATACCGTCAACTTGTATGAAAATTGGAGAAAAATACATGCTTTACATACATATGTCTTTGATATTCACCTAGTTCCACATGTATTGGAAGATTACTATTTTGCAGGACTTAAGTGTGGAATTAGTGACAAACTCGGGAAAATGCGCAATCAACAAAGCATATTTCGCGCAGCCCAAGTTGAAGAATGTGAAGAAGGCCAAATCCACAATGTGAACCAGGGCCAATACCCAACATAGAAGTGATCCAGATCCATCAGGAAGCCCACCAGACAAAGTCGGCGGCGAGAGGCGGCAGCCAGGGTGCGGCCGACCCCCTAGTGCAGCCGCCCCCTGGTGGCGCATCTCGGGCCCATCTTTCGCATGTCGGTTCCTATGGCGGTGCTAAAGGCGGTTCCATAGGTTACCAAGAATATTCGTCCACGAACCGACCTCTAGGCACTATATAATGCAGCCATGTTCTCCTCTGTAAATCATGTTTTCACACAGAAGTTACACAAAAGTTCACACAAGTTACAATATCAAGCAATACAACTCCAGAGCTCTCTAGTTTTAGTTTATCCTTTTAGTTGTAGTTTAGATCTAGAGCAGAGCTTCAAGTTGTAAAGAGGAGAAGAACATCTTGGCTGTTCTTGGTATGAATAAATCTAGTTCTAGTTCCATCTTCTTCTTGTTCTCTACTTATATTTATAGTATTGTTCTTGAATTAGAGTCTAGTTCTTCATTCATGTTCTTCATATTAGAACTAGTTCTTAGTTCGAGTATCTTGATCATGATGATTAGAACTTTGATTTTAACTAATCATATAATTAGTGTAATTATGTTTAGACTAATGTCTAGATGGTGGTTTACCAAGTCTTCGGATTTGCATATGTTCTGTGCCTGTGGATCCGTAGGGTCGGGGACCTAGGGGGACATATGTGGTTTTCGTGTATGCAAGTATGGTACTTGGATACAAGGGAACGGGTAATTGCAGTTCGTACTCCACGGTAGTGGGGTAGGCGGCAGGTGGTGACAGCCCTCTCCGTCCCTCGTATTCCCCCACGTTCGGGTATGGTGTAGGAGTCTAAAGCGATGCGGGGAGTTGGCAGACCAGACCTTAGGCATTCTCCCGATCCATCTAGATATTAATCTAACCATGTTTATATTAATTGTATGACTTGCTAGAATTCTTGACAATAACTATAATAGATTGTTCTAGTTAGGATATTCTTTTATTCTTTATTCTTTTATCTAATTATCTTTCTTTACCCCCGATAGAGATGCTCATATATGCCTGTGTGAAACTTCACTATCCCCAATTTATCAATGCTTCATTTACCCCTGATGAACAATTGATTATTATGCTATATTATTAACATTGAGCTATCCAATATCCATGATTAGCTATTGCCTTCCCTTTGGAAAATATAAATAATGATACCTGGAATACTCTAGGTGAAATGCTATAATGATAGATCTGTGCGCTTGCGGATTGAATAGAGCCTGAACTATCAGTATATTTGTTAGCATTATTATCTATGAATGGTTGAAATGCTACATTCATAGTGGTAATGTTAATAAATATCATTAAGTATTTCTAGCGCCGTTACCTAGGATGGGTCGTACATCTATCTTGGTAATGACGTTAAGAAATGGTTACTAATCAAGGATGGAAGGATGAGAGAAATCAAAATACAAGAGGCATGCACACTGTTAAGGAAGTTGACATGCTAGAAGCCAAGTTGGACCTTCTCATCAAGCGTCTTGATGAACGAGCTCAAGAGAAGGAATCCATCAGAAGTATCGCCCAAGCCATGGAATCACAAATGACTTGTGAATTCTGTGGGAATGTTGGCCATTCAGGGAATAACTGCCCTGAGAACCAGGAAAACGTCTCTTTCATCAACAACGGGTTCCGCCAACAAGATAATAATGGGTGGAATAATCAACGTCAAGGTAATTCGAATCCCAATTCCAATTATAATTCGAATCAACCTTCGTTTAAAGAACTTCTATTAGGGTAAGTTAAAATTAATGAAAATTTAAACAAGAAACTCGCTTTCCATGATAAAATGTTAGAAACTCAGTTAGCTCAAATAGCTGCTTCACTTCCCAAAAGTAAGGTTGAAGATGCTAAAGCAGTGGTCACAAGGGGTGGTAAGTCCACTCGTGATCCACCCAATCCTAACCAATCTGCAGGGAAGATTAAAGAGCGCCAGTCAAAGAAAATTTCACCACCTAATGCGCCTACACATGAAGCAACACAAGAGGCAGATGAAGCAGTTAAGGATTATTCAGACACAAATTATCTGTCGTTTTCGATCAGAAACAGAAAACAAGCAGTGGATGAGCAGTTTACAAGATTTGTGGAGATGATAGAGAAAATCCATGTAAGTGTTCCTTTAATGGATGTCTTGCATGTTCCTTCTTATGCCAAGTATATCAAGGATATCACCAACAACAAGCGTCCTCTACCAACCACGGAGGTGGTCAAATTGACAGAGGAGTGTAGCGCAGCTTGTCACACCCGGTTTTAAAGACAAAACCAGGCTCGCCATATGTGTGCCCAGGAAGTCCACACATACAACAACAGAAATAAAGGGTATCAGAAACAAATGTTTATATAGCGAAAACATAAGTATATTAACACTTACATCTATCGGAGTATAGCGGAACGAATACTAATCTTCTCTTCAGGCTCCAACTTCACAGGGACGGCTGACTGGGGCTCCGTATGCTAAGCACTTCTGATAGTCTCTTAGGAACTCCTCCTTAATGACATCAATCTTCTGAGCAACTTCTACTAGAGACTGGGGTGTGGGGAAAATAGCAAGGGTGAGTCCATGTCGAACTCAACAAATATAACACAGGGTTCATGAGGCACAAAAGGCTAGACACCGTCTTACTGCATTTAGCTTTTATTCATCATTTACTTAGCAATTGAGTAGCATCAAAATAATCCAAATCCCATTAATGAACCAATGATCATTTGTAATAAGGTAAATGAATAGCATTAACATGAGCAAATAACAACAGTATTTAAGCATAATATAACAATGATGATCAACTATTCTGTAAGAATACCCAAGGCCGCTCGTGTCCGTGAGCACGGCTAGTATACCAGTTTATTAAACTCTGCGCAGAGGTGTACACTTTCACTGTGAGTCATGATTTCCAAATGCATGGGTTTGCAAGGCCCAAAACATCAAAAACCATATAAAGCCATTCAAAAGTTCGTCTAACAAGTCAGGGCCATTAGATTCACTCGGCAGGCAGATGTAAGTGTTAATATACTTATGTTTTCGCTATATAAACATTTGTTTCTGATACCCTTTATTTCTGTTGTTGTATGTGTGGACTTCCTGGGCACACATATGGCGAGCCTGGTTTTGTCTTTAAAACCGGGTGTGACAAGCTGCGCTACACTCCTCTGTCAATTTGACCACCTCCGTGGTTGGTAGAGGACGCTTGTTGTTGGTGATATCCTTGATATACTTGGCATAAGAAGGAACATGCAAGACATCCATTAAAGGAACACTTACATGGATTTTCTCTATCATCTCCACAAATCTTGTAAACTGCTCATCCACTGCTTGTTTTTCTGTTTCTGATCGAAAACGACAGATAATTTGTGTCTGAATAATCCTTAACTGCTTCATCTGCCTCTTGTGTTGCTTCATGTGTAGGCGCATTAGGTGGTGAAATTTTCTTTGACTGGCGCTCTTTAATCTTCCCTGCAGATTGGTTAGGATTGGGTGGATCACGAGTGGACTTACCACCCCTTGTGACCACTGCTTTAGCATCTTCAACCTTACTTTTGGGAAGTGAAGCAGCTATTTGAGCTAACTGAGTTTCTAACATTTTATCATGGAAAGCGAGTTTCTTGTTTAAATTTTCATTAATTTTAACTTACCCTAATAGAAGTTCTTTAAACGAAGGTTGATTCGAATTATAATTGGAATTGGGATTCGAATTACCTTGACGTTGATTATTCCACCCATTATTATCTTGTTGGCGGAACCCGTTGTTGATGAAAGAGACGTTTTCCTGGTTCTCAGGGCAGTTATTCCCTGAATGGCCAACATTCCCACAGAATTCACAAGTCATTTGTGATTCCATGGCTTGGGCGATACTTCTGATGGATTCCTTCTCTTGAGCTCGTTCATCAAGACGCTTGATGAGAAGGTCCAACTTGGCTTCTAGCATGTCAACTTCCTTAACAGTGTGCATGCCTCTTGTATTTTGATTTCTCTCATCCTTCCATCCTTGATTAGTAACCATTTCTTAACGTCATTACCAAGATAGATGTACGACCCATCCTAGGTAACGGCGCTAGAAATACTTAATGATATTTATTAACATTACCACTATGAATGTAGCATTTCAACCATTCATAGATAATAATGCTAACAAATATACTGATAGTTCAGGCTCTATTCAATCCGCAAGCGCACAGATCTATCATTATAGCATTTCACCTAGAGTATTCCAGGTATCATTATTTATATTTTCCAAAGGGAAGGCAATAGCTAATCATGGATATTGGATAGCTCAATGTTAATAATATAGCATAATAATCAATTGTTCATCAGGGGTAAATGAAGCATTGATAAATTGGGGATAGTGAAGTTTCACACAGGCATATATGAGCATCTCTATCGGGGGTAAAGAAAGATAATTAGATAAAAGAATAAAGAATAAAAGAATATCCTAACTAGAACAATCTA
>JAHUYU010003687.1:0-11646 GCA_030439765.1 Tripidium arundinaceum | reverse complement strand
ACTTACTGCTCTTTCTGGTACACCAGGCGGGCCATCAAGTATTTTGATGCGCGCTTTGGTCTCCTCGCACATCTTCTTGATAAACTCCCCTTTGCGGCCAATGATAGCTCCGACCTTCTGAGTGAAGAGATGAACTCGATTGGATAAGCTAAGTGACATACCAAGAGTGCCATATGCACCCTCTTATAGATACGTGCTGTTCAGAGGGCAAAAGGTCTATTTATGCTGTTTTCTATGTGTGCATCTGTGTTGGAAACCAATACCTACTTAAGTGACTGGTGACTTCTAACAGATTTTTCATGTCTGTGGCTAGAACTTATGGATGGACAGGTGGAGAACTTTGTGGGACATGACGAAGGCGGATTGCCTCAAGTTCCTTACGATGGAGAACAACCAAACCCATATGATGATGTCGCGAAGCAGTACAGTGAAGAGCTAGGTGATCAGTACAACGAGCAACCTGGTGCCCAATATGATGAAGGGTCTGGGAATCCATATAACGAAGAGCAGGCAAACTTGTACAGTGAGGAAACCGGGAATCAGTACAATAAGGACCCAGCAAATTCTTACCAGCAAGAGCTGGAGAATGCGTTCAGTGGGGACATGAGCCAACACGAGAATTCACAGGTGAACAATGTTGATGATAACAAATGGCCTGGATGGCCAGGAGAGAGTGTTTTCCGTATACTGGTTCCAGCTCAGAAGGTCGGAGCTATCATTGGCCGCAAAGGGGAGTTTATCAAGAAGATGTGCGAGGAGACCAAAGCGCGCATCAAAATACTTGATGGCCCGCCTGGTGTACCAGAAAGAGCAGTAAGTGCCTTTATGGAATTTGTATATGTTAAGTTAGCATAAACTCCGGAATCTGCACCGACTAGGGGTGCATATACAACCATTAAACTCCACAAATATCTAAATAGGTGGACCCCAAAAGGCCGAAATCAAGTCAGAGCGACCAATCACATATCGCAGTGCGTCGAACCCTAAACCTAAAGGAGAGAGAGGACACGCCGTCGCAGCAAAACTTGATGACTGATCTCTGGGCTAAAATCGCACCCGCGCCGCCCAAATCATGAGACCCGGCGCTCGGAATTCGCTTAATCGGCGCAAGAGCATGGGACCCCAGATCACAAGGGGGAGTAAGTGAAAGGAGGAGAGAGTGGTACCTGAGGAGAGGGTGGAGGGAGGGGAGGGCACGACCCCGGCGAGGAAATGCCGCCGGAGGGAGGGGCGGGCTGGGGATCTGGGCCTGGGCGGCTGATTCGGGAGCCCGAGGAGTGGAGCGCTCGTGGAGACCGACCGGACTCAGAGAGATGGGTGAGAGAAGAAAATTCTGTGGAGCCGGCGGTATCCATCCCGTACGTACGCGACGTGGATCGCTGCCGCGTGTCCATTCTGCCAACGCCCAACAGAATCCGACGTCCGCATGGGACTGCGGATCAGCTCCGGCTCTCGCATCGTTTTGCTCGATGGCTCGGATCAGCCCGGCACGAAACCTGAAATTTTGGAGAACGAGCTCGTGGCTCAGTGGCCAGCAGCTCCGGCGTGAGCGCTGCCCACCCGAGTTCGATCCCGGGATCGCAACTCGGGTGTCTCACCGGGGTTTGCCCCCAAATAAATTTCGTTACCTCTTCACGAGGTGCCACAATGGTAAGAACGACATGTTGGTCGTCTACAGAGTCCTTGGTGACTCTGTTGATCTCTCTAAGGACGTGTTCTTCAAGCTGCGTGTAGTTGTAGGTCTTAATATGTGCGTAGGGGTGTGTGCGTGTGTAGGGATTTGCGTGTGTTTCGTACATGTTCAGATACTATAGCTGTACTCAGTTAAGAGGCGTCAAAAAAAAACCTGAAATTTTGGCAAAGCCGAAGCAGGGCGGGGCGGCGGGCGTGCCCAGGCCGATGACCAGGCCATGCTTGGGCACATCGGGTGGCCCAGCCCGGTGTCGGCCCGCTAAAACCTCTCTCCGACTCTCCAGCACATGCCTATATATACCAAGTCAAGATGAGACACTAGGCAGCAGCCCTAGACGCCAAATAAACATGCAAGTGTTAACAGGTGGAAGAGTGATAATACATGCATGCCAAAAGCACAGTCCACATAATATATTATATAATTATCACTCAATGAGTCATGCAGGATGCATAGACTAGATAAAGGACATGCATGATGAAGACAAGATTGGCAGCGGAGGTTTATTTCAGTAAATTTCCAGCCCAACTGATAAAATTTAAAGTTTACTTCCAACAACACTACTTATCAGTAGATATAATTTCTTTGCCGCCGCAGCGTGAAACAGGGAAAGGTGTGTACAAAAGCGGCCTGAATTTCTCAAAGTAAGATTTCTGGGCCCATCCTTCGCTCCTCTGCTAGCTCCTTGAGCCTTTGAGTCACCTTCTCAGCAACATTTACATACGCTTGCGCTGATGCAGAGTTCGGTGATGATACAACGATAGGCTTGCCTTCGTCTGAACCTGTTCTGATGCTGATTTCAAGAGGTACCTATTGAAGAAAAACAACAGCTGTGTAGCATAAGATCATATGTATATGTATAAACATATATAAAACTGATATGACAATCATCCATCTGCCGTAAAACCAAATTGAGAGTGTTCATGCCTAACAGAATGTTCTCTACATCCCAAACTCATGACATCTAGAAATTGAAGTAACAGTCTAATGCTCAAAAAGATTCAACCTTTTCTCAGATATAAAAGAGACGACCATAATCAGCACAACTTAAAAATCGGTGCCAACTGTAATAAATTATGACAAGATTCACTCACATCACCAAGTAATTTCATGTCCATTTCCTCTGCAGTTCTCTTCGCTCCACCTTCCCCGAAGATGTAAGATTTCTCACCACATTTTGGGCACTTAAAGCAACTCATATTCTCTACCAATCCCAGAATCTGTGAAACCAAAATACTCAGCTGTGCTGTGAAAGCTAGATGTACTGGAGCATGGGAACGAAAGGCATCATGATGAATGTTGCATCAGTAAAATGAAATGTGCATATTCTTAAGGTGGATGAGTGATGCCCATATTTCAGGGCTGCCATGCAATCGATTACAAAACAGTAACTGACAAAGTTTAGAAAAAAACTAAACAAAAATAAGAGAATAGACCGAAGAATTGTAACTTTAAATAGAAATTTAAAATGTGATGCAGACAAACAGTTATGGAGAGAAAAAGAAAGAAAAAGTTAAACAGACTGTACAGGAACTTGAACTTTGCGGAACATGTTGGCTCCTCTTCTAGCATCAATAAGAGCAATATCTTGAGGAGTAGAAACAATTAAGGCACCTGCAAAAACAATATGTAGAAACTAAAATTCAAAATCTGTATCCAATCAACATTTGCAGCTTCATAGGCAGATGCATAAATACCAGATAACCGAAGCCTTTGGGACATCGATAGTTGAGCATCACCAGTGCCTGGGGGCATATCGACAACAAGAATATCAAGGTCCCCCCAAGCAACTCCCCTTGTCATCTTCTCAAGAGCACTCATCACCTGATATACCAAGAGAAAAGGTTGAATCTTTTTGAGCATTAGACTGTTACTTCAATTTCTAGATGTCATGAGTTTGGGATGTAGAGAACATTCTGTTAGGCATGAACACTCTCAATTTGGTTTTACGGCAGATGGATGATTGTCATATCAGTTTTATATATGTTTATACATATACATATGATCTTATGCTACACAGCTGTTGTTTTTCTTCAATAGGTACCTCTTGAAATCAGCATCAGAACAGGTTCAGACGAAGGCAAGCCTATCGTTGTATCATCACCGAACTCTGCATCAGCGCAAGCGTATGTAAATGTTGCTGAGAAGGTGACTCAAAGGCTCAAGGAGCTAGCAGAGGAGCGAAGGATGGGCCCAGAAATCTTACTTTGAGAAATTCAGGCCGCTTTTGTACACACCTTTCCCTGTTTCACGCTGCGGCGGCAAAGAAATTATATCTACTGATAAGTAGTGTTGTTGGAAGTAAACTTTAAATTTTATCAGTTGGGCTGGAAATTTACTGAAATAAACCTCCGCTGCCAATCTTGTCTTCATCATGCATGTCCTTTATCTAGTCTATGCATCCTGCATGACTCATTGAGTGATAATTATATAATATATTATGTGGACTGTGCTTTTGGCATGCATGTATTATCACTCTTCCACCTGTTAACACTTGCATGTTTATTTGGCGTCTAGGGCTGCTGCCTAGTGTCTCATCTTGACTTGGTATATATAGGCATGTGCTGGAGAGTCGGAGAGAGGTTTTAGCGGGCCGACACCGGGCTGGGCCACCCGATGTGCCCAAGCATGGCCTGGTCATCGGCCTGGGCACGCCCGCCGCCCCGCCCTGCTTCGGCTTTGCCAAAATTTCAGGTTTTTTTTTGACGCCTCTTAACTGAGTACAGCTATAGTATCTGAACATGTACGAAACACACGCAAATCCCTACACACGCACACACCCCTACGCACATATTAAGACCTACAACTACACGCAGCTTGAAGAACACGTCCTTAGAGAGATCAACAGAGTCACCAAGGACTCTGTAGACGACCAACATGTCGTTCTTACCATTGTGGCACCTCGTGAAGAGGTAACGAAATTTATTTGGGGGCAAACCCCGGTGAGACACCCGAGTTGCGATCCCGGGATCGAACTCGGGTGGGCAGCGCTCACGCCGGAGCTGCTGGCCACTGAGCCACGAGCTCGTTCTCCAAAATTTCAGGTTTCGTGCCGGGCTGATCCGAGCCATCGAGCAAAACGATGCGAGAGCCGGAGCTGATCCGCAGTCCCATGCGGACGTCGGATTCTGTTGGGCGTTGGCAGAATGGACACGCGGCAGCGATCCACGTCGCGTACGTACGGGATGGATACCGCCGGCTCCACAGAATTTTCTTCTCTCACCCATCTCTCTGAGTCCGGTCGGTCTCCACGAGCGCTCCACTCCTCGGGCTCCCGAATCAGCCGCCCAGGCCCAGATCCCCAGCCCGCCCCTCCCTCCGGCGGCATTTCCTCGCCGGGGTCGTGCCCTCCCCTCCCTCCACCCTCTCCTCAGGTACCACTCTCTCCTCCTTTCACTTACTCCCCCTTGTGATCTGGGGTCCCATGCTCTTGCGCCGATTAAGCGAATTCCGAGCGCCGGGTCTCATGATTTGGGCGGCGCGGGTGCGATTTTAGCCCAGAGATCAGTCATCAAGTTTTGCTGCGACGGCGTGTCCTCTCTCTCCTTTAGGTTTAGGGTTCGACGCACTGCGATATGTGATTGGTCGCTCTGACTTGATTTCGGCCTTTTGGGGTCCACCTATTTAGATATTTGTGGAGTTTAATGGTTGTATATGCACCCCTAGTCGGTGCAGATTCCGGAGTTTATGCTTGCTTAATCTTAGAAAAACGGTGCCGGTGAAGTTGTCTGAGTGAAGAGATGAACTCGATTGGATAAGCTAAGTGACATACCAAGAGTGCCATATGCACCCTCTTATAGATACGTGCTGTTCAGAGGGCAAAAGGTCTATTTATGCTGTTTTCTATGTGTGCATCTGTGTTGGAAACCAATACCTACTTAAGTGACTGGTGACTTCTAACAGATTTTTCATGTCTGTGGCTAGAACTTATGGATGGACAGGTGGAGAACTTTGTGGGACATGACTAAAGATAAATGCTATGATAATCAGCACAGTGAACAAAGGCAGAAGGTAAAAGTTTAATTATATTGTAGTATGTGTGTAGTTATATTTTCTGCAATACAAATCAGCAAATCTTTTTTTTTAAAAAAAAAATAGCCTGTATGTGTAGCATTGTTCTCTAAAAACATAACCATTAGATCAAATGAACTTTTAGGTCCTTTACAACAACACATGTCAAAGCATCACCAACAAACTCTTTTTTCTCATTGTTCTTGATTTAAAAAAGAACTATAACATCATTTAGTTTCCAAGTTTCATGGTAAATCAGTTAAAAAGACTAGGTTCCACAGTTTACAACTAAATGTCCAGCTCAGAAGAGTATTTTCTTTAATGCCGAACAGGTTGGTGCTTGGCATGGATCCATAGGCATCTAATATTCACATTGAAGGACCAAATAAGACGCATTTATTTATGTGGATAGCAAAGGGATGTGGATAGCAAAGGGAAGTAGTATCACAATTTCCTAATGGTCATTAACTAAGCTGCAGGTCACAACACACAGCTAAGGACGCAACTCATGCAACATATCAAAGAGGGATAAATCCAGCATATATATTACAGAAGAAACATGACAAAACTTACCAACAATACGGACAACAGACTTTGAAGAATCTTGTATTGATTTAATAGTTGCTCCCTGCTTGCCAATAAGGCTGCCAGCTTGCGAAGATGGCACTAGAAGTCGTGTTGGTCCTATATTACCAGCACTTCGTTGAGGCTGACCAGATTCACCATCTGAACTATCAGTTATTCTTTTATGAACTCTAAGTAAGCCATCCATAGCTGGAGAGAGAGGTGCATCTGGTTCATCCTTTGCTGAAATCATTACCTTCAAAGGTGAAAGTGACAAATTCACCAAATGAATTAATAGTTAAAAGGAGCTGACAGCACAAAACATTAGTATTGCTTAATGATTAGCCTAGATGAGCTCAATGAATGGCATAAGGTATGATGACACTAGCATTCACAAAAATATGTGCGTCTGGAACAAGTATAATGAACGTTCAGTGCCATAAGTTTGATTGTCAACTTCAAAATTTCTTCTAATTGCCAAAATTTTCTTATTTGGGTTACTTGTAATCAAGAGATTCTATATACACCCTACTAGCAAAGTTAAATGATGCCTCTCTTCACAAAAGAAATAAACTATGGTTTTATGACAGTATGGTTTAATAACAACATATACATTTTCCACCTGAACTGCATAAAATAGTAATTCCAAAATATAGTCATATGAACATTCTACTTAAGCTTAACTTTACTTTATTCATACTACAATAGTAATTGTTGCTCAAGCACACAACAACAAATGCATCCGATGCTGAAATGCCAGCACAAATGAGAGCTTCCAAAGTTCAGTAGAGCATTCCATCCTATGATCCTACACATTTAATCAACAGTGGTGAAGCATTCAAGTATGACCGATCAGAAGAGTTGTTTTTTCTTTTGTTATTCACTTAGTAACCTTCTTTATCAAACGCAACGTCCTTCACCAATAGTTATTGTTTCATATTTTATTAAATGCATCGACCTTTTTTGGTTTGGAATTCACTAATGTCCAATGATGAAAGAATAGGTACATTTTTTCCTTTTACTCACTTGCCGATCATGTAAATAACATGGTATTTATTTATTTTCTTAAGCAAACACTTGATCTTCCAAAGCACAATTTAACAAAGAGTTCCATAATAATACTTCTCCAAATGTATGCATTTGTATACTTTGTGAGAAAAATTCAATACCTATGTCATCATGCAGATGAATTTTAAATTACGTAGTGCATGTAGTATATTCATTTGCATGTAGACAACTTGGTACATTTTTTATCCTTTTACATCTTCCCTTTAGTTATTTCCTTTAGTAAAAAAAAACAAAAAAGGTCATGAAATTAACAGATAGTTTATGGAACAGCTTGAAAGAGATCTTCATCCAAAAATCAAATTGAATACCTATGTCATCATGCAGATGAATTTTAAAATATTCATTTGCATGTAGACAACTTGGTACATTTTTTTTATCCTTTTACCTCTTCCCTTTAGTTATTTCCTTTAGTTAAAAATCAAAAAGGTAATGAAATTACCAGATAGTTTAAGGAGCTTCTTGAAAGAGATCTTCATCCAATAATCAAATGACCTATTCATATTTGCAGCATGGGAGCACAAAACTGGACTTTCAGAACCATGTCAGATCAACCATTTTGGAAACGTTGTTTGGTTTGGGGCCTTAGACTGCAGTCACAACCTGCAAACATTAATCTGTGTTATATTATCAAAGCTTCCCAATTTTGGCCTTTGGTGGATGGTCACTTTTTAAAGTCAGTTTTAGAGCTACAGCTACTCTTTAGCGTGCAGAACTTCATTGTTTAACTTTCTCAGTGTTGTCAGGATATTAACTATGCTTCTTAATTCTTACACAGAGTTGTGGCACAGTTATTAAGTTGAAGTTGTGAAGAAAGGATGTCCCAACTAGGAGCCATAAAGAAGAATTGACACGTTCCTTACACAAAGATGTTGATTCCTTCATTATATTCATTATTATATTATATAACTTATAATGTGCATTTGATACAAGATACAAAACCCACACTAGCTAAGGAAAATATTACCAATTTCAGGACTCATTGCAAACCCTCAACTAAAATAAAACAAAATGTTCCTAAGTTTTAGGAAAACCAAAGCAAAGCTCTTTTAAGATTCAGTAACTAAAGTTCAGCTGTTGGACAAACAGTTTGTCTTATACGTTTCCCGTGATATAATGATGTTTTATGTTGAAACGAGCAACAGCAGAGACCAACTCCAGTGCTCATATGTGGAGTGGAGTGAGTAGGAGGTAGAGTATCTAGACCTACATAAGATGTTCCTAGCAGACCAGCTAGTACCAAAAACACGTCATGAAATAAAACAAACTGAACTTCATGGGTGGACCTGCACACGGAGTGGCACATATGCTAGTTTGAACCAATGAGACTGCTAACTTAACATATACAAATTCCATAAAGGCACTTACTGCTCTTTCTGGTACACCAGGCGGGCCATCAAGTATTTTGATGCGCGCTTTGGTCTCCTCGCACATCTTCTTGATAAACTCCCCTTTGCGGCCAATGATAGCTCCGACCTTCTGAGCTGGAACCAGTATACGGAAAACACTCTCTCCTGGCCATCCAGGCCATTTGTTATCATCAACATTGTTCACCTGTGAATTCTCGTGTTGGCTCATGTCCCCACTGAACGCATTCTCCAGCTCTTGCTGGTAAGAATTTGCTGGGTCCTTATTGTACTGATTCCCGGTTTCCTCACTGTACAAGTTTGCCTGCTCTTCGTTATATGGATTCCCAGACCCTTCATCATATTGGGCACCAGGTTGCTCGTTGTACTGATCACCTAGCTCTTCACTGTACTGCTTCGCGACATCATCATATGGGTTTGGTTGTTCTCCATCGTAAGGAACTTGAGGCAATCCGCCTTCGTCATGTCCCACAAAGTTCTCCACCTGTCCATCCATAAGTTCTAGCCACAGACATGAAAAATCTGTTAGAAGTCACCAGTCACTTAAGTAGGTATTGGTTTCCAACACAGATGCACACATAGAAAACAGCATAAATAGACCTTTTGCCCTCTGAACAGCACGTATCTATAAGAGGGTGCATATGGCACTCTTGGTATGTCACTTAGCTTATCCAATCGAGTTCATCTCTTCACTCAGACAACTTCACCGGCACCGTTTTTCTAAGATTAAGCAAGCATAAACTCCGGAATCTGCACCGACTAGGGGTGCATATACAACCATTAAACTCCACAAATATCTAAATAGGTGGACCCCAAAAGGCCGAAATCAAGTCAGAGCGACCAATCACATATCGCAGTGCGTCGAACCCTAAACCTAAAGGAGAGAGAGGACACGCCGTCGCAGCAAAACTTGATGACTGATCTCTGGGCTAAAATCGCACCCGCGCCGCCCAAATCATGAGACCCGGCGCTCGGAATTCGCTTAATCGGCGCAAGAGCATGGGACCCCAGATCACAAGGGGGAGTAAGTGAAAGGAGGAGAGAGTGGTACCTGAGGAGAGGGTGGAGGGAGGGGAGGGCACGACCCCGGCGAGGAAATGCCGCCGGAGGGAGGGGCGGGCTGGGGATCTGGGCCTGGGCGGCTGATTCGGGAGCCCGAGGAGTGGAGCGCTCGTGGAGACCGACCGGACTCAGAGAGATGGGTGAGAGAAGAAAATTCTGTGGAGCCGGCGGTATCCATCCCGTACGTACGCGACGTGGATCGCTGCCGCGTGTCCATTCTGCCAACGCCCAACAGAATCCGACGTCCGCATGGGACTGCGGATCAGCTCCGGCTCTCGCATCGTTTTGCTCGATGGCTCGGATCAGCCCGGCACGAAACCTGAAATTTTGGAGAACGAGCTCGTGGCTCAGTGGCCAGCAGCTCCGGCGTGAGCGCTGCCCACCCGAGTTCGATCCCGGGATCGCAACTCGGGTGTCTCACCGGGGTTTTATACTTTTCTTCAGAGAATGTGCCTCCTGTTGCACTAAATGATGATAGAGTTGTGGAGATACAAGGCGAGCCTCTTGGTGTGCAAAAAGCAGTGGAATTAATAGCGAGTCACTTAAGAAAATTTCTTGTTGACCGCAGTGTTCTTCCATTGTTTGAAACACATGTAAGTTTTTTTTGTTTATTTTGGCATCTTGTATTTCTGTCAGTAATAGTGTTTTGCATGCAGTGTGTGACAATGTAAATTTAATCTCTGCAGATGAAAATGCATGGTATGCCGAGGGAGCAACCAGTGCCACCTCCCCAGCATTGGGGCCCTCCTCAAACCTGGGGCCCTCCTCCGAACATTCCTCCAGGTGGTCCTGGTTTTGGAGGAAATCCACAGTTCATGCCTCCAAGGCCGCAAGAAAGTTATTATCCTCCTCCTGATGCCCCCCCTATGGAAAAGCAGCCGCACTATGGTATTTGTGCATATGGTCGGGAGGCCCCACCAAGTGGTGCTTCTGCTACAGGGAATCAACCATCCTCTCATGCAGGTTCTCAGGTAAGTTCTATTGCACTTAGGGCCTGTTTGGATGCATCAGCTAAATTTTAGCTGGCTATTTCAACCCAGCTAAAGCCAGCTAAAATTTAGCTGAGTCTATTAGATGGAGCATCCAAACACCCCAGCTAAAGTTTAGCTGAGATACTTTTAGCTAGCTAAAATTTTACATTGAAATTTTAGCTAGCTAAACTTTAGTTAAGTGCATCCAAACAGGCCCTTAATCTCAAGATGGTTTGTGCTTTCATTTGGTTGGTGTGCCAAGCAGCTACTGATTTTTATTTATTTGATAGCAAAGGATGTGATAGCAAAGGGAAGTAGTATCACAATTTCCTAATGGTCATTAACTAAGCTGCAGGTCACAACACACAGCTAAGGACGCAACTCATGCAACATATCAAAGAGGGATAAATCCAGCATATATATTACAGAAGAAACATGACAAAACTTACCAACAATACGGACAACAGACTTTGAAGAATCTTGTATTGATTTAATAGTTGCTCCCTGCTTGCCAATAAGGCTGCCAGCTTGCGAAGATGGCACTAGAAGTCGTGTTGGTCCTATATTACCAGCACTTCGTTGAGGCTGACCAGATTCACCATCTGAACTATCAGTTATTCTTTTATGAACTCTAAGTAAGCCATCCATAGCTGGAGAGAGAGGTGCATCTGGTTCATCCTTTGCTGAAATCATTACCTTCAAAGGTGAAAGTGACAAATTCACCAAATGAATTAATAGTTAAAAGGAGCTGACAGCACAAAACATTAGTATTGCTTAATGATTAGCCTAGATGAGCTCAATGAATGGCATAAGGTATGATGACACTAGCATTCACAAAAATATGTGCGTCTGGAACAAGTATAATGAACGTTCAGTGCCATAAGTTTGATTGTCAACTTCAAAATTTCTTCTAATT
>JAHUYU010001062.1:0-15983 GCA_030439765.1 Tripidium arundinaceum | reverse complement strand
TGTAATCGCTGTCACGATCAAAGATCGATGTTGTCGACGAGGGCTGCAATTGGGGCCATGAACCGTTGGGGTTGCTCCTCGGCTTCATGCACCACGTCGCGCCGCCGGAAGTGCCCTCGATGGATCGAGTCCATCGCAGATCGCCAAGCGATGCCGTCACGACGCCCATCGCATGCCGCCGAAGAAGACCCTCATGACAATTCGGGTTGCCGTGGATCGCCACAAGATGCTGAGGAGGCGATGAAGATCCGCAGCGAGTTGTCGACGTGAGCCGACGTAAATATTTGTTTTGAGATCCATCTGGTTCGCCAGAGGATCAGCACGCACGACCCCTACCTGGCGCGCCACTGTCGACGAAATATGGTCGGCAGTCCACCGAGGGGTATACCCACGATGGTAGATTGATTGGTAGAGGTGCGCGTAATCAGGAACCGGATGGTAACAGAGACACAAGACACAAGGTTTATACAGGTTCGGGCCGTCAGCGTGACGTAATACCCTACGTCCTGTGCTCTGTTGGTTTGTATTGAGATATTGATATGATCTCTGACTTGTCTACTAGGAGACCCCTGCCCCTCCTTATATACTCTGAAGGGACAGGATTACAAGTAAAGTATCCTATTTGGTACAATACAATAACCGTGCGGTGCATGCCGACCAGTGCCGTGCGCCGCACGCCTTCATCTTTTGGGCTGGGCCACCTCTGATGGTGCGGCCCATGTACCATCTTGTGGTACCCGGGGGTCATATCCCCCACAAGTACTCATTGGCCTTCATAGCTTTTGAGAATCAAAAGTTATGACTGTTTCTTTCAGACTGTTCTGCTGGACTGGTCGGATTCGAACGTGGTTCTTCTTTGTATTCATCGCCCTGTGTGTTCTTGTCATCCTCCATGGTAAACCTGAGTAATAGCAATGTACTCGACTTAGGAAGTATATAATTCTCATTAGTATTTAAATGAGCTTCACAAAGTAGCGCGTTCACCTCTTGTTGAATCTTCTTAGCTCGGCTATGAGTAATTGGTCCAGTAGGGGTCTTAATTGGCGTAGAGGTCGGAGATGTAGAGGTCGGAGGCGTAGAGGTCAGAGGTGTAGAGGTCGGAGATGTAACCGGTGAGCTCGGAGAGTTCGGTGAGATCGCCGATGCTGGCATGGTCATATCAGTAGTTGTGCTCGGCATGGTCAGTGTGGAGGTCGGCGATGTCGGAGAGGTCTGCGAGGAGGTCGCCGAGGTCTGCCTGGTTGGGATGTCCTCATCATCCTCCCCTTCTTGAATAGGAGTCGTCCTCGACTCTGATTCTTTTAAGGTCAATACTTGTGCTAGGCCAACAGGGGTAGATGCTTTGTTTCTATTACAATCTTCTTCTTCCATCACAGCAAGGTGTTTGAATCTATAATCATATAAACCAAGTAGTAGTCTTGTAGGTGGAAACCAAAAGGATTTAGAATCAAATTTAGCTTTCACCTTGAATGGATGCTTAGAATTTGGAGTGAGTGTTGATGTCCTTGGGATGGTCTTATCAGCGATGCTTTTCTAGAATGGTAAGGAGCCGAAAGGTTTCATCTTCAGAAAGTTTATCGCTAATTATCACAGGAGACTCCCTATCGTTGTTTAGAAAAGCGTATTTCAAACCTGAAGGAAGGGGTTTGAGCACAATGGGGGGTTTTGGCGGCTCTTGAGTTTCATCCAAAGGGAAAGGATCTTTTGGTTCCTCTTCGTCTTTAATGAAATCCTGGGTGACTTCTTCGAAATCTTTGTCGGAGGTTTCCAGGAGAGATGCTACCATTATCTCCTCCATTGGATCTTGCTCGGGACTCAACTCTGTCTTAACATGTAACGAGCGAGTGATGGGAATGGAAAAGTTTATGCTTTTCTTGAGATTTATGTTTATACTCCCCTTTCTTCCTTCATGGAGGAGTCTCTCTATTGGATGCCCTATCAAAGATCGAACTCCCAGATATCAAAAATATAGAAACTAAGATACACCTTGGTTTCATCTACCTTGATAGGGATGAGGTGAAAAATTCCTTCACTAGGAAGGATTTGCCCTGAGAGACTTTTTAGAAGTTTGGTTGTCAGAGTTAAAGGCATATTTTCAGAGAGTGTATATGCAAAAGATTTGGACATAAGATTTACTCCTACAACCGAATTATAAAGAGCATCGAAGGAGGTTTTATGAATCTGACAACGAATGGAGGTAGAAGGAGAATCTAAACGAATAACTTCCGGAGAAAGCTTGGATTCTCCCAACCACTCATCGCTTATGATCGTGGTCAACTCCTTCACAGTCTCTTTAAGGAACTTCTCTTCGGTTGGGTCAGGAAGATGCTGGTTAGGTGCTGACGGTGCCGAAGATTTCCTTACTGCAGAATAATTCGAGGTGTTTCCAAAATCAGAGAAAAGATCTTCCTCGAATTCAAACACATTTTCCAAAGGCGGAATTTCTTCCTCCTTCGGTGGTTCGAGAACTTGGAGGACAGTTGAGGCTTCAAGTGGGGTAGCTAAAGGTTCGGGCTCAACTATCATAGGTTCTTCCTCAGGAGTTTTCTCAACTACGTCTTCTGGGGGATCATCATGAATGCTGGTGTAGGGGGTGTTATCTAGGATTTTACTAAGGATTTTTCTCCCTTCACTAGCAGAGCAATGTAAGAAAGCACCTCCAGAAGTTATATCAAGAAGGTGCGCGGTTTCCCCACTAAGACCCATATAGAAGTCTTGAATGGCAAGGTCAGGGCCAGAATTGACTAGGTCATTAAAGCGCGCCCAAGCCGCACCAAGAGATTCTTTTTCTTTCTGTTTAAAAGATAGAACCTCTATTCGAAGGCTAACCACTCCGGAGATGGGAAAGAAAGATAAGCAAAAGCTAGAGCATAAGGTTTCTGTCGACGAAATATGGTCGGCAGTCTACCGAGGGGTATGCCCACGGTAGTAGATTAATCGGTGAAGGTGCGCAAGACGATGAACTAGATGGTGACGCAAGACGAACACGAGGATTTATATAGGTTCGGGCCGCAAGGTTTGCGTAATACCCTACGTCCTGCGTCTTTGGTAGATTGTATTGCTGTATGATGAGATGCTTTGAGGGGGTCCTTGCCCGCCTTATATAGTCCGGGGGGCAAGGTTACAGATCTAAGGAATCTAATCCTAGCCGATTACAATTTCCATATCCGCTGAGGATACGATATCTAGTCTAACCGACCAGTTTCCTTGACCGTGAAGGCAATCTCCAATTCCTTGAGCGATACGCCGAGCGGCCATGCAACCTGCGCAGCGTATTCTGACAGATTGGACCACCTTGCCAGACGTGATCCAAATCCAGCCGTGAGGGTATACGGGTTTATACCCCCACAGTTAGTCCCCGAGCACGATGTATTTTGATATAGCAATCCGTCTTGTGACCTTCCGACCACCCAACCAGCCTCAATCAGCAGCTGTAGAACATTCCTGGCTCTCCGACCAGTTCGAAGCCGATCACAAAATCGACTAGAAAGATGATTTGTTCAAAAAATATATCGTGCTCTAAAAAGAAAAAACAATTCGCCTCTGGTGAAGTGTGCCCACTTTAGTTTTTGTTGAAGGAAAAAACAACGGCGCTCAGCACCGCCTTCCCTGTCAAATTTCGATTCTCAAAACCATAATGATCAAAATAGGTGTCATGCCTCTGGGCACTGCATACAACTCTGTTGCACAGTAACAAGCACATTCACCGCTAGGTTAAGTGTGCCCACTTAGTCCCCGAGCCTGGTAGTAGGTGACTTGGTCACGTGGTGCTAGGGTCTAAAAAAGAAAGAAAAAATCCAACTCAGTTGAGAAAAAGTCTGTGACTCAGCCACAATGCAGTCCCCGAGCTCTGCTGAGGGCTCAATCACCAGCTCTGCTGATGACAAAATGTGCAGCTCTGCTGCCAACCAGTCCCCAGCTCTACTGTGGGCCCGAAGCGCAGTCCCCAGCTCTGCTGTGGACTCAGTCCCCGGGCTCGGCCGAGGGATTCATACGCAGCTCTGCTGCCGACCAGCCCCAGCTCTGCTGTGGGCCCGGCCCGCAGTCCCCAGCTCTGCTATGGACGCAGTCCCCGGGCTCTGCCGAGGGACTCATACGCAGCTCTACTGCCGACCAGCCCCAGCTCTGCTGTAGGCCCGGCCCGTAGTCCCCAGCTCTGCTGTGGACGCAGTCCCCGGGCTCTGCCGAGGGACTCATACGCAGCTCTGCTGCCGACCAGCCCCAGCTCTGCTGTGGGCCCGGCCCGTAGTCCCTAGCTCTGCTGTGGACGCAGTCCCCGGGCTCCGCCGAGGGACTCATACGCAGCTCTGCTGCCGACCAGCCCCAGCTCTGCTGTGGACGCAGTCCCCGGGCTCTGCCGAGGGACTCATACACAGCTCTGCTGCCGACCAGCCCCAGCTCTGCTGTGGGCTCGGCCCGTAGTCCCCAGCTCTGCTGTGGACCCAGATGAATGTACTTGCGAATGCCTTTATAGAGTCCAGTGAGGCAAGGCCCATGGAACGGCCCAATTAGGGTTTGGAAATGAAGAAGTCGAAACGACGCAAGGCGCGGTTCCCGAAAAACCCTGGGAAGCCAAAAAGGCATCCCTACGTATTTATGAAATCCGACCCCAACCATTCCGCCGCGACTCATTGCCTTCCTCACCTTCCGCCTCCACCGGAGCCATCAGCGAACTGAAAAGCTCATAAATCTCCACCCGCTGATGGTTTGTTCATGAAGATGACCGGCGAGGACGAGCTTGCCGACTGACGTCTTGGTGCTCGAGGATTTCGTCCATTCCGCCGCATGCGCCGCCACCGGCATCTTCTCCGGCGAACTGCGACCGCGATTAGAACCGCTACCGCGCGTCATTTTGTCTTGTTTTTCTACAGGATGTCGAGGAGGAAGGTGTGATGCGGCTCAGGATCTGGAGTCACGCTTGAGAAAGTGGAGATCTTTGAATGTGGGTTGGAGATTTATGAGCTTTTCAGTTCGCTGATGGCTCCGGTGGAGGCGGAAGGTGAGGAAGGCAATGAGTCGCGGCGGAATGGTTGGGGTCGGATTTCATAAATACGTAGGGATGCCTTTTTGGCTTCCCAGGGTTTTTCGGGAACCGCGCCTTGCGTCGTTTCGACTTCTTCATTTCCAAACCCTAATTGGGCCGTTCCATGGGCCTTGCCTCACTGGACTCTATAAAGGCATTCGCAAGTACATTCATCTGGGTCCACAGCAGAGCTGGGGACTACGGGCCGAGCCCACAGCAGAGCTGGGGCTGGTCGGCAGCAGAGCTGTGTATGAGTCCCTCGGCAGAGCCCGGGGACTGCGTCCACAGCAGAGCTGGGGCTGGTCGGCAGCAGAGCTGCGTATGAGTCCCTCGGCGGAGCCCGGGGACTGCGTCCACAGCAGAGCTAGGGACTACGGGCCGGGCCCACAGCAGAGCTGGGGCTGGTCGGCAGCAGAGCTGCGTATGAGTCCCTCGGCAGAGCCCGGGGACTGCGTCCACAGCAGAGCTGGGGACTACGGGCCGGGCCTACAGCAGAGCTGGGGCTGGTCGGCAGTAGAGCTGCGTATGAGTCCCTCGGCAGAGCCCGGGGACTGCGTCCATAGCAGAGCTGGGGACTGCGGGCCGGGCCCACAGCAGAGCTGGGGCTGGTCGGCAGCAGAGCTGCGTATGAATCCCTCGGCCGAGCCCGGGGACTGAGTCCACAGCAGAGCTGGGGACTGCGCTTCGGGCCCACAGTAGAGCTGGGGACTGGTTGGCAGCAGAGCTGCACATTTTGTCATCAGCAGAGCTGGTGATTGAGCCCTCAGCAGAGCTCGGGGACTGCATTGTGGCTGAGTCACAGACTTTTTCTCAACTGAGTTGGATTTTTTCTTTCTTTTTTAGACCCTAGCACCACGTGACCAAGTCACCTACTACCAGGCTCGGGGACTAAGTGGGCACACTTAACCTAGCGGTGAATGTGCTTGTTACTGTGCAACAGAGTTGTATGCAGTGCCCAGAGGCATGACACCTATTTTTGATCATTATGGTTTTGAGAATCGAAATTTGACAGGGAAGGCGGTGCTGAGCGCCGTTGTTTTTTCCTTCAACAAAAACTAAAGTGGGCACACTTCACCAGAGGCGAATTGTTTTTTCTTTTTAGAGCACGATATATTTTTTGAACAAATCATCTTTCTAGTCGATTTTGTGATCGGCTTCGAACTGGTCGGAGAGCCAGGAATGTTCTACAGCTGCTGATTGAGGCTGGTTGGGTGGTCGGAAGGTCACAAGACGGATTGCTATATCAAAATACATCGTGCTCGGGGACTAACTGTGGGGGTATAAACCCGTATACCCTCACGGCTGGATTTGGATCACGTCTGGCAAGGTGGTCCAATCTGTCAGAATACGCTGCGCAGGTTGCATGGCCGCTCGGCGTATCGCTCAAGGAATTGGAGATTGCCTTCACGGTCAAGGAAACTGGTCGGTTAGACTAGATATCGTATCCTCAGCGGATATGGAAATTGTAATCGGCTAGGATTAGATTCCTTAGATCTGTAACCTTGCCCCCCGGACTATATAAGGCGGGCAAGGACCCCCTCAAAGCATCTCATCATACAGCAATACAATCTACCAAAGACGCAGGACGTAGGGTATTACGCAAACCTTGCGGCCCGAACCTATATAAATCCTCGTGTTCGTCTTGCGTCACCATCTAGTTCATCGTCTTGCGCACCTTCACCGATTAATCTACTACCGTGGGCATACCCCTCGGTAGACTGCCGACCATATTTCGTCGACAGAAACCCTTATGCTCTAGCTTTTGCTTATCTTTCTTTCCCATCTCCGGAGTGGTTAGCCTTCGAATAGAGGTTCTATCTTTTAAACAGAAAGAAAAAGAATCTCTTGGTGCGGCTTGGGCGCGCTTTAATGACCTAGTCAATTCTGGCCCTGACCTTGCCATTCAAGACTTCTATATGGGTCTTAGTGGGGAAACCGCGCACCTTCTTGATATAACTTCTGGAGGTGCTTTCTTACATTGCTCTGCTAGTGAAGGGAGAAAAATCCTTAGTAAAATCCTAGATAACACCCCCTACACCAGCATTCATGATGATCCCCCAGAAGACGTAGTTGAGAAAACTCCTGAGGAAGAACCTATGATAGTTGAGCCCGAACCTTTAGCTACCCCACTTGAAGCCTCAACTGTCCTCCAAGTTCTCGAACCACCGAAGGAGGAAGAAATTCCGCCTTTGGAAAATGTGTTTGAATTCGAGGAAGATCTTTTCTCTGATTTTGGAAACACCTCGAATTATTCTGCAGTAAGGAAATCTTCGGCACCGTCAGCACCTAACCAGCATCTTCCTGACCCAACCGAAGAGAAGTTCCTTAAAGAGACTGTGAAGGAGTTGACCACGATCATAAGCGATGAGTGGTTGGGAGAATCCAAGCTTTCTCCGGAAGTTATTCGTTTAGATTCTCCTTCTACCTCCATTCGTTGTCAGATTCATAAAACCTCCTTCGATGCTCTTTATAATTCGGTTGTAGGAGTAAATCTTATGTCCAAATCTTTTGCATATACACTCTCTGAAAATATGCCTTTAACTCTGACAACCAAACTTCTAAAAAGTCTCTCAGGGCAAATCCTTCCTAGTGAAGGAATTTTTCACCTCATCCCTATCAAGGTAGATGAAACCAAGGTGTATCTTAGTTTTTTTTCTATATATTTTTGATATCTGGGAGTTCGATCTTTTGATAGGGCATCCAATAGAGAGACTCCTCCATGAAGGAAGAAAGGGGAGTATAAACATAAATCTCAAGAAAAGCATAAACTTTTCCATTCCCATCACTCGCTCGTTACATGTTAAGACAGAGTTGAGTCCCGAGCAAGATCCAATGGAGGAGATAATGGTAGCATCTCTCCTGGAAACCTCCGACAAAGATTTCGAAGAAGTCACCCAGGATTTCATTAAAGACGAAGAGGAACCAAAAGATCCTTTCCCTTTGGATGAAACTCAAGAGCCGCCAAAACCCCCCATTGTGCTCAAACCCCTTCCTTCAGGTTTGAAATACGCTTTTCTAAACAACGATAGGGAGTCTCCTGTGATAATTAGCGATAAACTTTCTGAAGATGAAACCTTTCGGCTCCTTACCATTCTAGAAAAGCATCGCTGATAAGACCATCCCAAGGACATCAACACTCACTCCAAATTCTAAGCATCCATTCAAGGTGAAAGCTAAATTTGATTCTAAATCCTTTTGGTTTCCACCTACAAGACTACTACTTGGTTTATATGATTATAGATTCAAACACCTTGCTGTGATGGAAGAAGAAGATTGTAATAGAAACAAAGCATCTACCCCTGTTGGCCTAGCACAAGTATTGACCTTAAAAGAATCAGAGTCGAGGACGACTCCTATTCAAGAAGGGGAGGATGATGAGGACATCCCAACCAGGCAGACCTCGGCGACCTCCTCGCAGACCTCTCCGACATCGCCGACCTCCACACTGACCATGCCGAGCACAACTACTGATATGACCATGCCAGCATCGGCGATCTCACCGAACTCTCCGAGCTCACCGGTTACATCTCCGACCTCTACACCTCTGACCTCTACGCCTCCGACCTCTACATCTCCGACCTCTACGCCAATTAAGACCCCTACTGGACCAATTACTCATAGCCGAGCTAAGAAGATTCAACAAGAGGTGAACGCGCTACTTTGTGAAGCTCATTTAAATACTAATGAGAATTATATACTTCCTAAGTCGAGTACATTGCTATTACTCAGGTTTACCATGGAGGATGACAAGAACACACAGGGCGATGAATACAAAGAAGAACCACGTTCGAATCCGACCAGTCCAGCAGAACAGTCTGAAAGAAACAGTCATAACTTTTGATTCTCAAAAGCTATGAAGGCCAATGAGTACTTGTGGGGGATATGACCCCCGGGTACCACAAGATGGTACATGGGCCGCACCATCAGAGGTGGCCCAGCCCAAAAGATGAAGGCGTGCGGCGCACGGCACTGGTCGGCATGCACCGCACGGTTATTGTATTGTACCAAATAGGATACTTTACTTGTAATCCTGTCCCTTCAGAGTATATAAGGAGGGGCAGGGGTCTCCTAGTAGACAAGTCAGAGATCATATCAATATCTCAATACAAACCAACAGAGCACAGGACGTAGGGTATTACGTCACGCTGACGGCCCGAACCTGTATAAACCTTGTGTCTTGTGTCTCTGTTACCATCCGGTTCCTGATTACGCGCACCTCTACCAATCAATCTACCATCGTGGGTATACCCCTCGGTGGACTGCCGACCATATTTCGTCGACAGTGGCGCGCCAGGTAGGGGTCGTGCGTGCTGATCCTCTGGCGAACCAGATGGATCTCAAAACAAATATTTACGTCGGCTCACGTCGACAACTCGCTGCGGATCTTCATCGCCTCCTCAGCATCTTGTGGCGATCCACGGCAACCCGAATTGTCATGAGGGTCTTCTTCGGCGGCATGCGATGGGCGTCGTGACGGCATCGCTTGGCGATCTGCGATGGACTCGATCCATCGAGGGCACTTCCGGCGGCGCGACGTGGTGCATGAAGCCGAGGAGCAACCCCAACGGTTCATGGCCCCAATTGCAGCCCTCGTCGACAACATCGATCTCATCGTCGTCACCACTCCACGATCTTCCAGCAGCCGATCAAAGCTCTCGTGATTTGTCAATGATCACGTCCAAGCCGAAAGCGAGCTGTCCGAGCCACAAGCGAGCCGTTGAGCCACAAGCGAGCCGCCGAGCCACAAGCGAGCCGTCCGAGCCAAAAGCGAGCCGCCGAGCCACAAGCGAGCCGTCGAGCCACAAGCGACCCGTCCGAGCCACACGCGAGCTGTCCGAGCCACAAGCGAGCCGTTGAGCCACAAGTGAGCCGTCGAGCCACAATGAGCCGTCCGAGCCACAAGCGAGCCGTCGAGCCACAAGCGACCCGTCCGAGCCACAAGCGAGCTGTCCGAGCCACAAGCGAGCCGTTGAGCCACAAGTGAGCCGTTGAGCCACAAGCAAGCCGTCGAGCCACAAGTGAGCCGTCCGAGCCACAAGCGAGCCGTCGAGCCACAAGCGACCCGTCCGAGCCACAAGCGAGCTGTCCGAGCCACAAGCGAGCCGTTGAGCCACAAGTGAGCCGTCGAGCCACAAGCGAGCCGTCGGAGCCACAAGCAAGCCGTCGAGCCACAAGTGAGCCGTCCGAGCCACAAGCAAGCCGTCGAGCCACAAGTGAGCCGTCCGAGCCACAAGCGAGCCGTCGAGCCACAAGCGAGCCGTTCGAGCCACAAGCGAGCCGTCGAGCCACAAGCGAGTCGTCAAGCGAGCCGTTCGAACCACGTTCATCTACTTGAACATCGCGACACGCCAACTACTCCACCCGGTTTCAATCAAGCTAAGTCAACCTTCAATATTTTTCTAAATATTCTTCATATATCTCAAGATATTTCTACAAACGACATTTATCTCCGCAAACAGCCCTGTCTCCGACTCCTCCCTACACGTGCACGCAGCTCTGCGCTCTGCGGTATGGGTGGTCGGCAGTGGCTCCCCGGTGATGCTGTGACTGGATCACTCGGGAAGGGCAGGAAGATCATCGTTCGGGTGGTCGCACCACCTGGCAGTCGGACTTCACCATTGATCAACTGGTCGGACCGATCGATGCTCACCTCACCGCTGACCAGTTGCTGAACTGCTCAATGATCGCCGACCAGTTGGTTAGATTACTCGTCGCGTGGGCTTCATCGTTATCTGCGCTGAGGGCATGCCAGCTAAGCTGGGGACTCATTGGCGTTCGGATTCTTCGGACAAAAGTCACCAGCTGAGCTGGGGACTCCTTTGGTGGGTCGGATTTTGCTATGTCTCCGTTTGTTTGGAAGCAAAGGGATATATATACTAGGAACAACCCTCCTAGATGGGTGAAAACACGAAAAGGAAATGAAAAGACTTAGAATGTGTAAAGGCTTCCACGAAATTGGATTCCCAAGAGTTATGGCGCGGCTGTTGGACTTCTGAGCAGTCTTCAGTAAAAAGGCAATAACTCCATCTTGGGAACTCCAAATGACGATCCGTTTGTTGGGTGTGAAAGTAGACTCGATAAGCTTTCAAACCATGTGTAGCATGCACCACGAAACATTGTAGAGTGGTACAGTTTTGCATGGGAAGTTGAACGTCTGGCAGACTGTTGACCTTTCTGACCAGTATGCACTAAAACTGGTCGGGCGCCATAACAGTTTCTCCAAACAGGTCGGGGTTGATGTCATTGGAAACTAGACTTCAAGAGATTTCCAACAAGTACTCATTGGCCTTCATAGCTTTTGGGAATCAAAAGTTATGACTGTTTCTTTCAGACTGTTCTGCTGGACTGGTCGAACATCTGGCAGACTATTGACCTTCTGACCAGCATGCACTAAAACTGGTCGGGCATCATAACAGTTTCTCCAAACAGGTCGGGGTTGATGTCATTGGAAACTAGACTTCAAGAGCTTTCCAACAAGTACTGTCGACGAAATATGGTCGGCAGTCCACCGAGGGGTATACCCACGATGGTAGATTGATTGGTAGAGGTGCGCGTAATCAGGAACCGGATGGTAACAGAGACACAAGACACAAGGTTTATACAGGTTCGGGCCGTCAGCGTGACGTAATACCCTACGTCCTGTGCTCTGTTGGTTTGTATTGAGATATTGATATGATCTCTGACTTGTCTACTAGGAGACCCCTGCCCCTCCTTATATACTCTGAAGGGACAGGATTACAAGTAAAGTATCCTATTTGGTACAATACAATAACCGTGCGGTGCATGCCGACCAGTGCCGTGCGCCGCACGCCTTCATCTTTTGGGCTGGGCCACCTCTGATGGTGCGGCCCATGTACCATCTTGTGGTACCCGGGGGTCATATCCCCCACAGCTAGTCCCCGAGCGCTTTGTATCTTTCTGACGACGCTGTCTTGATCAAGTCCGAGCAGGTGAAGTCGACGCCGACCAGTTTAACTGGTAATACGAGCGGAGATAATTGAAGCCGACCAGTTCAACTGGTAATCCGGGCGGAGATAACTGAAACCAACCAGTTTTACTGGTTCGCAGACCTCGGACTCAACCAAGTAAGGCTTGCCAGAAGGATGTAAGGGGGCTGAAAAATAAAATTTAAAATTCTCCACCTTAGGCGAAGTGTAGCCACTTAGACTCCTTAGTCAATAAGGAGGGTAATCAGAAAAAGAGCACTACATTCACCGCCAGGTGAAGTGTAGCCACTTAGTCCCCGAGCCTGGTAGTAGGTGACTTGGTCACGTAGTGCCAGGGTCTAAAAAAGAAAGAAAAAGTCTGTGACATAGCCACAAAGCAGTCCCCGAGCTCTGCTGAGGGCGCAATCACCAGCTCTGCTGATGACAAAATGTGCAGCTCTGCTGCCGAACAGCTCCAGCTCAGCTGTGGGCCCGACCCGCAGTCCCCCAGTTCTGCTGTGGACCCAGTCCCCGAGCTCTGCCGAGGGACATATACGCAGCTCTGCTGCCGATCAGCCCCAGCTCTGCTGTGGGCCCAGTCCGCAGTCCCCAGCTCTGCTGTGGACGCAGTCCCCGAGCTCCGCCGAGGGACACATTCGCAGCTCTGCTGCCGACCAGCCCCAGCTCTGCTGTGGGCCAGAAACACAGTCCCCAGCTCTGCTGTGGACGCAGTCCCCGGGCTCCGCCGAGGGACACATAAGCAGCTCTGCTGCCGACCAACCCCAGCTCTGCTGTGGGCCCGGCCCGTAGTCCCCAGCTCTGCTGTGGACGCAGTCCCCGGGCTCCGCCGAGGGACACATTCGCAGCTCTGCTGCCGACCAGCCCCAGCTCTGCTGTGGGCCAGATACACAGTCCCCAGCTCTGCTGTGGACGCAGTCCCCGGGCTCCGCCGAGGGACACATTCGCAGCTCTGCTGCCAACTAGCCCCAGCTCTGCTGTGGGCCAGAAACACAGTCCCCAGCTCTGCTGTGGACGCAGTCCCCGGGCTCCGCCGAGGGACACATAAGTAGCTCTGCTGCCGACCAGCCCTAGCTCTGCTGTGGGCCCGGCCCGTAGTCCCCAGCTCTGCTGTGGACCCAGTCCCCGAGCTCTGCCGAGGGACATATACGCAGCTCTGCTGCCGATTAGCCCCAGCTCTGCTGTGGGCCCAGTCCGCAGTCCCCAGCTCTGCTGTGGACGCAGTCCCCGGGCTCCGCCGAGGGACACATAAGCAGCTCTGCTGCCGACCAGCCCCAGCTCTGCTGTGGGCCCGGCCCGTAGTCCCCAGCTCTGCTGTGGACGCAGTCCCCGGGCTCCGCCGAGGGACACATTCGCAGCTCTGCTGCCGACCAGCCCCAGCTCTGCCGTGGGCCAGAAACACAGTCCCCAGCTCTGCTGTGGACGCAGTCCCTGGGCTCCGCCGAGGGACACATAAGCAGCTCTGCTGCCGACCAGCCCCAGCTCTGCTGTGGGCCCGGCCCGTAGTCCCCAGCTCTGCTGTGGACGCAGTCCCCGGGCTCCGCCGAGGGACACATTCGCAGCTCTGCTGCCGACCAGCCCTAGCTCTGCTGTGGGCCAGATACACAGTCCCCAGCTCTGCTGTGGACGCAGTCCCCGGGCTCCGCCGAGGGACACATTCGCAGCTCTGCTGCCGATTAGCCCCAGCTCTGCTGTGGGCCAGAAACACAGTCCCCAGCTCTGCTGTGGACGCAGTCCCCGGGCTCCGCCGAGGGACACATAAGCAGCTCTGCTGCCGACCAGCCCTAGCTCTGCTGTGAGCCCGGCCCGAAGTCCCCAGCCCTGCTGTGGACGCAGTCCCCGGGCTCCGCCGAGGGACGCATACGCAGCTCTGCTGCCGACCAGCCCCAGCTCTGCTGTGGGCCAGATACACAGTCCCCAGCTCTGCTGTGGGATCGGAGCGAAACGAAGACATAGCAAAATCCGACCACCAAAGGAGTCCCCAGCTCAGCTGGTGACTTTTGTCCGAAGAATCCGAACGCCAATGAGTCCCCAGCTTAGCTGGCATGCCCTCAGCGCAGATAACGATGAAGCCCACGCGACGAGTAATCTAACCAACTGGTCGGCGATCATTGAGCAGTTCAGCAACTGGTCAGCGGTGAGGTGAGCATCGATCGGTCCGACCAGTTGATCAATGGTGAAGTCCGACTGCCAGGTGGTGCGACCACCCGAACGATGATCTTCCTGCCCTTCCCGAGTGATCCAGTCACAGCATCACCGGGGAGCCACTGCCGACCACCCATACCGCAGAGCGCAGAGCTGCGTGCACGTGTAGGGAGGAGTCGGAGACAGGGCTGTTTGCGGAGATAAATGTCGTTTGTAGAAATATCTTGAGATATATGAAGAATATTTAGAAAAATATTGAAGGTTGACTTAGCTTGATTGAAACCGGGTGGAGTAGTTGGCGTGTCGCGATGTTCAAGTAGATGAACGTGGTTCGAACGGCTCGCTTGACGACTCGCTTGTGGCTCGACGGCTCGCTTGTGGCTCGAACGGCTCGCTTGTGGCTCGACGGCTCGCTTGTGGCTCGGACGGCTCACTTGTGGCTCGACGGCTTGCTTGTGGCTCGGACGGCTCACTTGTGGCTCGACGGCTTGCTTGTGGCTCCGACGGCTCGCTTGTGGCTCGACGGCTCACTTGTGGCTCAACGGCTCGCTTGTGGCTCGGACAGCTCGCTTGTGGCTCGGACGGGTCGCTTGTGGCTCGACGGCTCGCTTGTGGCTCGGACGGCTCACTTGTGGCTCGACGGCTTGCTTGTGGCTCAACGGCTCACTTGTGGCTCAACGGCTCGCTTGTGGCTCGGACAGCTCGCTTGTGGCTCGGACGGGTCGCTTGTGGCTCGACGGCTCGCTTGTGGCTCGGACGGCTCATTGTGGCTCGACGGCTCACTTGTGGCTCAACGGCTCGCTTGTGGCTCGGACAGCTCGCGTGTGGCTCGGACGGGTCGCTTGTGGCTCGACGGCTCGCTTGTGGCTCGGCGGCTCGCTTTTGGCTCGGACGGCTCGCTTGTGGCTCGGCGGCTCGCTTGTGGCTCAACGGCTCGCTTGTGGCTCGGACAGCTCGCTTTCGGCTTGGACGTGATCATTGACAAATCACGAGAGCTTTGATCGGCTGCTGGAAGATCGTGGAGTGGTGACGACGATGAGATCGATGTTGTCGACGAGGGCTGCAATTGGGGCCATGAACCGTTGGGGTTGCTCCTCGGCTTCATGCACCACGTCGCGCCGCCGGAAGTGCCCTCGATGGATCGAGTCCATCGCAGATCGCCAAGCGATGCCGTCACGACGCCCATCGCATGCCGCCGAAGAAGACCCTCATGACAATTCGGGTTGCCGTGGATCGCCACAAGATGCTGAGGAGGCGATGAAGATCCGCAGCGAGTTGTCGACGTGAGCCGACGTAAATATTTGTTTTGAGATCCATCTGGTTCGCCAGAGGATCAGCACGCACGACCCCTACCTGGCGCGCCACTGTCGACGAAATATGGTCGGCAGTCCACCGAGGGGTATACCCACGATGGTAGATTGATTGGTAGAGGTGCGCGTAATCAGGAACCGGATGGTAACAGAGACACAAGACACAAGGTTTATACAGGTTCGGGCCGTCAGCGTGACGTAATACCCTACGTCCTGTGCTCTGTTGGTTTGTATTGAGATATTGATATGATCTCTGACTTGTCTACTAGGAGACCCCTGCCCCTCCTTATATACTCTGAAGGGACAGGATTACAAGTAAAGTATCCTATTTGGTACAATACAATAACCGTGCGGTGCATGCCGACCAGTGCCGTGCGCCGCACGCCTTCATCTTTTGGGCTGGGCCACCTCTGATGGTGCGGCCCATGTACCATCTTGTGGTACCCGGGGGTCATATCCCCCACAAGTACTCATTGGCCTTCATAGCTTTTGAGAATCAAAAGTTATGACTGTTTCTTTCAGACTGTTCTGCTGGACTGGTCGGATTCGAACGTGGTTCTT